>JZKD02S1245800.1:1559171-1572412 GCA_000966675.3 Picea glauca
TGCGCTACCACTCGAAGGGGTACCAACAGGGGTTACAAGGGTGGCCAACAGATGTGCGCATAAGAACCACTTGTATTTCCTGCGTGTATGAATCCCTCAACCGCAGGTTTATGCGCGTAATGACAGATCTTTGTGGCTTAAAGACGTCGGAATACGTCTCTACGCTGACAAAAAAATACCCACAATTTATGCCAAGGAAAGTGCTCTGATACCACTTGCAAGATACCATATATATAAAATATGCAGAACATAAATAAATTGCTAGAAATGGCAGAATAATAGTAAAATATCCATCATAATCTTCACAATACACAGAAATGATATACGAAATAGCAATAGAAAAAGCACTTTGATTCAGAAAGCAATGTTCACATGCCTCTTCGAGGGGGCAACCTCCAGTCGAGCAATGCTCTGTTACAATAATCTCCAAGCTAGGGTTCTCATACCCTCGCCCCTTATTTATACTAAATATGTCTATTAAGAGAAGCATCTAGAGGAAGATCCTTCTAGAAGTGGAAGCTTCTATTAGGTCTTCTTACATCCGCCTTGTTCTATTTTATTGAAAGGCCTTATTAATATTGACCTTTATTACATCCGAATACATTGATCTACTTATGTGTGGGTTAGGACCTTAACAACTGCTCTCTGATTTCCTTCTTTATATAATAAAGTGAATGCATTGTTATGAAAGTCTACTATGGCATGGTGTTCATCCAACCAATCCATACCAATTAGTCAATCATATGATCCCAAAGGAAAGATTTTCAAATCTTCCTTGGTACTCAGTCCATTCATGCCCACTGGACATTATTTAACCAAATCAAAAAGATTTCTCTTGGCACCTCTAGTCAGCTGCACCAGCCAAGATTTCCCATGCTTGCTTCTAGGTAATTGAAATATTTCCACTACCTTAGGATCTATATAGCTATGACTAGCCCCTGAGTCTATTAAAATAGCAAAGGCATGGTTATTGATCATACCTTCAACTTTAATCATGTGTGATTGAAACTCATCTTGCTTGTTTTCTAGCGCTGCATAGATCCTTGGTACACTTGTGCCCATTTCCTCCATTATTTCTTCTTGCTGTACATTGTGGACATCTCTGACCTTGTCACTTTTATGAGGACAATATCTATACTTGTGGCCTCCTTTACAACCCCAACATTGCATAGGTGTTTGCCTTGGCCTTTGCCCACCTACTTCAACCATCCTGGGCTCTCTCAAAACTGTCTGTCCTTGAAGACTATTTCTAAAAAATGGTGGCTTGTTTCCCTTCTACCTTTTCTCCCTCTTAAAATTCCTCTTGTCTTCCCAATATTTTTGGAAAGTAGGCTTTCCTTTTTGCTGATCATCTAAGAATTTTTCTCTCCTTATAGTTTCTTCCAAATTCTTAGGATCATCATACTGGATTTTGTCACTGATAAAAGATGGCAGCCTACTCAGATATCTCTGGATCTTGATTGTCTCATCCTTAATGAAAGGGGCATACTTCAACAACTCTAAAAATCTCCTTTCATATTCATCTATAGTCATGCTACCTATTATTACATGCTAATTTGTATTAGTTTTTCCAAAGCATCTTTTGCTTCTATTTCTAAAAAAAAACCACCAGCTTCGTCAAGCCCCCATCACCTAAATCCTTCACTCGACTAATCATCCAAAATAGTCATGTCCTCCATGAGTCAAAATTGGAAAATATCCCAAACCTATAATTCTTATATAAATCCCTCGGTTCAATCACTTCATTCATTTTTACTCTTATTATCATATTCCCGTTGAAAATTAAAAATATTCCTTTTATTAATCTTAAGCTCCCTTATCCTATCCACAAAGTCATGTGATGAGCCTCATATGACCAAAGTCCTTAAAAAATGGAAAAGGCTTTATTATTAATATAAATATTTATATCAATATTTAATCCAATATTTAATTCATGACCTCACGTCAAATCATGGCACGAATCTCAATTTTTAATATTGAAAATTCAAAGGGTGTATGGAGGGACCATATACATTTCGAGGGTTGAAAGTAAACAAGGGTTAATTTTTTAATTTTTACAGAGGTAAAATTTAAATTTTACAGAGAAGAAATTAATGTTTATTGTTATGGAAAAGAATCATAAAATATTTGGACAATTATTTATCCAAGGTTTTTACATAAGTAAAAGGGGAATATCGAGGGATATTTTCATAGTTTACCAATATGGTTTCCAAGACATGGTTTTCAAAACCATGGGAAACAAACTAGTAAATAGTTTTCACAGTGAAATGGTAAATTGGGAAAAACAGGACATGGTTTTCAAAACCATGGGAAGCAAGCAATAAATTGTTTTTCAAAACCACTTGAATGAATTAAATTATGCAAATTTAATTTTACAAGATAAAACATATTTGGGAATTATTTTATTCAAATATATTATTCACAAATATTTAAGGCGAATATGGATAAATAAAATTAGATTTGAGAAAAGAACAACTGACATTTCAAAGAGGATGTGGCAGTCATTTTTCGCAACAGTTGAGACTTACAGGAAAATTTCTGGATGAACCAGAATATGTTTTCAAAATTAAAAGGAGGTTATTGTCAAGAACAAACCCTAGAACATTAACCTTGTTCATTTTCACACATATGTAATGGATTGGGAGATTTGAAGGAATATTGGAGCCATATTTTTCAGTTATGATTTCCTTTTCTAGGCATGTTTTTGTGACACATATTTCAGCCATCTAGAGATTAATTTCAAGAAACTAAGAGAGGTTTTTCTTTAGAATGCTCTTATCTACAAAAATTGTTCTTTGATTTCACACAGTTGTTACGGTTTGAGAATTACAGGTGTCATTTTGAAGCCTATTTTTTCTCCTAAAAAACAGGAGATCAGTTAAAATGTGACATGTTCTATTTGTAATTGTTCCTATTTTGGGGAAGCGGTTGCAATTCGAAGTTGTGAGCTGGAAAGGGGCCTTTAGTAATATATATTTCATTGTAAAAGAGTAGAGAAGGGGGGTACTTTCAGCCAGGAAGGTGAAGGGAATGTGCGCAAATTTATCATAATGTTCTTATGAATTAATACAGGAGTACAGTACTCTCTGATAGTTGAGATTCATTATGGTGTATTCTTTAGTGTGTTTTTCTCTGTTTCACATTCATTTCATTTTTGTTCTTTCTTCTAAGAATATCTAAGAGTACATGATTGGAATTCATCCTTGATAGATGCTCCTTTCATATAGTTAATGCATTTGTTCTGTTTAATGATTACGGGTCCAATATTCACTCTCTGTTAAGCGTTTTGTTCATTGTAGTCAGCCTTATGTTATTTATTCTAAAGTTACAATCGAGAATTCATATTTGTTTGATACTCTCATTTGTAATGGGATTTTTTCTTTTATGTCCTTCCATCATCTAAATACTATTTATTGCTGAAGGATACGCTTATTTTTCCTTCGTTCCCTCAGGAGTACATTAGTTGTATTAATATTCATAATATATCTCAGGATTTGACACCATTGCCCAATTCTTTCTTCCTCTTGTTTTCCATACCAACCCTTTTAAAAACCTACACAAGTCTATCCTATTGCAAAATCTGACCTCTGTGTGATCATTTCTAGATATTTTTTAGTATTTTCAGTCTTTACATGTTTGAGAGAGCCCTCTCTAGTTGAAAGGGTCAAAATCCAACCTAAAGTTGGTTTGTAGGTTACCTATGTCATTTGTTTTATCAGTCGAACAAATTTACAGAGTGCTAACATTTTGGTGCCATTGTCGAGGATCGAAAGTGAAATCTTCCTTGGGATAAACGACAAAGTTCATATCTGAGTATTGATGGTGAAAAGTATTCATACACGGAAAGGTTGTACATCATTCACCCGACGACTCCATATTCAACAATCTAGAATTCAAAATTTTCATGGTGACTCCACTGTCCAAAGACTCAATAGCCTAAATATTTTATTGATGACTCCATTGCTTCAAGATGGATTACAGATCTACAATGTATGCTCCAATTAATTTCTCTCATATTCCTGGCTTTCCAAATCATATCCCTCACATAGATTGGAAAAAATATTTGCCTAAATTCAAATATGGAAAAGGAAATGATGTTTCCTTGCAATTCATTAGATTTCACATGCACATATGTAACTTGGGGGATAAATTTCATGAGGATTGTTTGATGAAAATGTTTAGGGCTACTCTAGAGGGGAAATCAAGATTATGGTATGAAGGTTTAAACCAGGTAGCTTATACTCTCTTAAGGATTTCCACATAACATTCTTTAATCATTATGGAGAATTTAAGCCTTCAATCTTGGTGTTTGAAGATTGTTGTGAATTTTGTGAACATTTCATTAAGTACCTTGAAAATGTTTTTGGTGATGAAGAGTGTATGAATGATGAAATCATAGAATCCCTTTATGAATATTCCTCCCAACAACAAATAGTAGCCCCTCCTTTGGCTGAAGATGAAGTTTATTAGGAAATTGTTGCTAAAAGTCATTTTCCTTCTCCTGAACTTGATGAAGATATTCAACAAGATTTCCAGCAAAACAAAGTGTTTCAAAGTTGTCTTTCTTCCCTGTGAATGATGTGGTTGTTCAAATTCTAAGTGGCCTAGACATGGATGAGGGTTCTAAAACTGCATCTATGGAGAATTCAAGCAGTGAACCAACAAATTACATAGAGTTTCATGAAAGAAACAAAACAATGTATGTCGCTTTTCAATCAGAAATACTGACAGATAATGAAGATGTAGTTGTTTTATTTGATTCCTTTGAAAATCATAGTTTTGAAAATGCATCCATGGGGACTCTAGACTATGAAATAATTCATGATGTTATCTTTTCACATTTGCAAGAAGATTATGAGAAGAAACTTATTTCCCTTCATTAATTTGAAAGTCAAAATGACATTCCTCAAGCAAAACTCTCAAATATTAATAAAACCAAATCAAAATCGTTTGATGAAGAAGAGAATAGCCTTGATACACATAATATGGTTGTCATATTTGAAGATATTCAAGGATGTATGAAGTTTTTTGTTGATATGCATGGAAGAGTAGACAAACCTATTGTTTCCATTTCATTTGAGAATGATCTCAGAACTAAATATATAGAGCAAGAACAACAAACACTCAAGAAAGAGGCTTGTCTTTTTGTTTTTGTTCATCAAGAAGAAATAATTTTTCATGTTTTTCAAGATCCTGTGACCATCCTATTAGAGTAATCAATGAATAAGGAATGTGTTTCATTCATAATCTTAGATTTTGGATTTAATTATTGTTTTCAGCTTCCATCTTTTACATTTGTCTTCCTGGTTAAGAAAAAAGTGAGCAGAGGAAAATCGAGAAGCCAATATCTTGATTGGATGCATTAGCACTTTAGCATCATTTGATTGAGTATTCATTTCATAATTTTTAGATTAGATAGGAGTGTGCAAATAATCTTGTTGGTCAAATAGTTTTCACTTTGGGTTTTCAGCAGTGTGTACATTCAGATTGTATTGGTGTATTTAGAGTTCAGTTTTCAGTTGAGAGTAGTGTACAGACTTTGGTTTCTGGATACTGGTGACAGGTCAGAGCAGGGTACACACATGTTTTGGGAGCAACCCAATGGATAAAGCATTGATTCTACGAGTTCTTTTCTACCTCACTAGGAGGATAGCATCCCCATTGGATAACATTCCTTTTCTTAAGCTTAAACTCCCTTATCCTATCCACAAAGTGATATGATGATCCTCATATGCCCAAAGTCCTTAGAAATATGGAAAAGGGTTTATTATTATTAATACTGATATTTTGTATTAAAATATTTATATTAATATTTAATCCAATATTTAATTTAGGACCTCACGTCAAATCATGGACACAAAACTCAATTTTTAATATTGAAAAGTCAAAAGGTGGATGGAGGGCACATACACATTTTGGGGGTTGAAAGTAAACGAGGGTTAATTTTTTAAGGCAGGTCAAAATACAAACAACCCAGTTTTTAAGTTGGAGTATGTGTCCTTAAATGATGCATTTCGGGGGTAAGAGTTGTGTGGAGTAAGACCACTCCTCCCAAGCCCGAAATAATATTGTAACCATTTATTATATGGTTTATGTGTGACATATTTTCTAGGAGTGTGTTTCAATATTAATCATGGAGTTTCCACTGAATGAAATTCTTCCTCACAGTGAAAAATGTTTACAGAGGTAAAATTTAAATTTTACATAGCAAAGAAATTAATGTTTATTGCTATGGAAAAGAATCATAAAGAAGTAAATGTGTGTGAACAGAAGATTTGGACAATTGTTTATCCAAGGTTTTTACAGAAGTAAAAGGGGAAGATCAAGGAATATTTTCATAGTTTACCAAGATGGCTTCCAAGACATGGTTTTCAAAACCATGGGAAGCAAACTAGTAAATAGTTTTCATAGTGAAATGGTAAATTGGGCAAAACAAGACATGGTTTTCAAAACCATGGGAAGCAAGCAATAAATGGTTTTTCAAAACGACGGGAATGAATTAAATTATGGAAATTTAAGTTTACATGATAAAACACATTTGGGAATTATTTTTATTCAAATATATTATTTTCAAATATTTAAGGAGAATATGGATAAATAAAATTAGATTTGAAAAAAGCACAAGTGACATTTCAAAAAGGATGTGGCAGTCAGTTTTCGTGGTAGTTGAAACTTACATGACGATTTCCAAATGAGCCAGAATGAGTTTTCAAAATTCAAAGAAGGTTATTATCAAGCACGAACCCTAGAACATTAACCTTGTTAATTTTTCACTCATGTGTCATGGATTGGGATATTCGAAGGAATCTTGGAGCCATATTTTCTAGTTATGATTTATTTTTTGAGACATGTTTTTGTGACACGTATTTCGACCAGCTCGAGATGAATTTCAAGAATCTGAGAGAATTTTTCTTCAGAACGAACTTATTTACAAAAATTGTTCTTTGGTTTTACATAGTTGTTACAGTTTGAGAATTACAAGTGGTGTTTTGAAGCCTATTGTTTCTCCAAAAAAACAGGAGATCAGCTAAAATGTGTCATGTTCTATTTGTAATTGTTTCTATTTTGTGAAAGGGGTTGCAGTTCAAAGTTGTGAGCTGGAAAGGGGCCTTTAGTGCTATATATTGCATTGTAAAAGAGTAGAGAAGGGGGAACTTTCATCCAGGAAGGTGAAGGGACTGTTTGTAAATTTCTCATAATGTTATTATGAATTAATACAAGAGTATAATGCTTTATGATAGGTGAGATTCATCATGGTGTATTCTTTAGTGTGTTTTCCTTTGTTTCACATTCATTTAATTTTTGTTCTTTCTTATAAGAATAGATAAGAGTACATGACTGGAATTCATCCTTGATAGATACTCCTTTCATACGGTTAATGCAATTGTTGTGTTTAATTATTACAGGTCCATAATTCACTCTATGTTAAGTTCTTTGTTCATTTTAGTCATCCTTATGTTATTTCTTCTAAAGTTACAATCGAGAATTCATCTTTTTTTTATGCTCTCATTTTTAATGGTATTTTTTATGTCTTGTCATCATCTAAACAGTATTTATTTTTTAAGGATATGTTTATTGTAACACCCTATTTCCCTAGCTTGTAATTAATCATAAAATAGGATTACCATGCTAAGGCATGTGGACAGTGTAAATGTATTATTGATTGAGTTGCCAATAACTTACTATGGGGTTGAAGCCTTGAAATTACTGGCCATGATATCACTAGAATAAATAATGTGAAAACTATAAGCGAGGGTTAATTATATCAAATTACCCCAAATTTCCCTTGATGGGGATAATAAATCTCCTTCGGATCCCAAGGAGAGAAAAGAAGTTAATGAAGAAAGGACCAATGGTTGAATTATCAACCACTCAAATGATTGGGAGCATGGTCTAACTATATAATGTCAGGCCGAAGTACCACTGGGCATGATAGACCAAGTTGTCCCAGGTTTACTTCTGACAGAAGGAATGAGATGGGTCGAGACCCATCATGGGGAAAAGATATAATAAAAATGAGTAAGGAGAATGTGCAGATCTCTCCATCGGATGATGAACAAAAGGTCATGAGCTTGATGCCGAGTGAGAATCTGAGAAACCTCACCCAGGGACATAACATAGAGAAAAATCGTTGAAAGTTCACAGAGAAAAAAGTCCAAGCAGAAGTTGAAACAAAGAAAGGATCCTTGAGAACCGTGAGAGTTCCCTGGTGATATCATGGCTTGGCACGGGGGTGGCCAGAGTGATAAGAATTAATTCCTCTAAGCCTGTGGTTGGGTGGAAGGACGAACACCCACAGTTAGTTAGTTGGCAGCAACCTGTAATAGATAAGTATTCTCCTACCCTGTGTAATTGAGATGTAACTGTGTATGAATTGGATATACTGTGAATGTTTTTAGGAATGTGCATGATTTCTTAATGGATATATTGTATCCCTTCTATTTATTCTTGGTTGTATAATTAGGTAAGTAAGAAATTATATGGTTCAGACATGATTTGTACTCGTAAATGCTTGCGTCCTATGGTGGCCTAAGCTAGAGCCATGAACTATGAGTTCGTCGACCTTAGGTACAGTTTCATATATGCATATCGACTCACCTCATCATTTTGAGTCCCTTGGAGGACAAAGTTTGTTAAACTCAGGAGAGGTAGTGTAGATATGCATTGGCTCTCTGTGAGGCAAGTAGAGACTGAGAACCACTTAAGTTCTAGACTTTATGAGGAACGCAATAGGTGTACAGAAGACCCTTATATGTGTTGAGTCCAAGAGAAAGAGAACAACCCTCCTAAATCCTTCATAATTGACAAAGCTCAGGAAGAATAGCGAGATTTAGGTATCGAAAGGGAATACCCTTTCGTTTGGAAGATGAACGGATGAGACCCATTCAGGAGGATCCAAGTTCTATCATGACCACTGGATTTGAAGAAGGAGAGCAGGCGTTAATGACTTGACTACTTCAATCTTTGCAAGTTTTCACATCTTGATAATAGTGTGTTAGAATGACCAAGTCTTCTAAAATCCGAAGACATGAAATAAGCTGGACCATGGATCTATGGATCTATTGGGACCCACCTTGACCGTCAAATCTGTGAGTTTGAAGTTCACACGACCGAAGAATTGCACGTTGGTATGACTAAACCTATGAAACCCGAAGTAGAAATGTGACTTGGACCGTAGATCCAAGGATCTATCGAGACCCTCCTTGACCGTCGAATTGGTGAGATCGGATTTCACACATCGAGAGAATTGCATGTTGGCGTGACTAAACTTCTAATACTAGAAGTTGTGATGTGATCTGGACCATTGGATTGAGGAAGGTCATGGACTATAGATCCAACATGAGAATATTAACATAAGGAGTATGTGGGAATTTTAAATTCCCTAGGGACCAAGATAAGAAAAGACAAGTGCTTTTTAGAAGTGCAAATGAGGTCTAAGAGGCGAAATTGTTTCCAGTTCGTAAGCTCAAGAGGGAAAGAGGAAGTCGAGACCCATACATTAGGGCTCATAGGAAGTAAATCAAAGGTCGAGACTTTCAAAACATCTAATATCTTCTAAGTCAGGAAGAAGGCGAAAGCTCAGGAAGGAAAGAGGCCTAGAAGAACTCAAAGGAGAAGTGAGGGTTGAAGTCACCTAGTGGAAATTGAAAGTTTAGAAGGGGTGACACCAAGTTATTTGGCAAAGAGTCATTGAAATCATGGATGGACGGTAGAAATCCCTAGAGGGAGAAGCATCGATAATCATGTTCCATTGGATCTAGTAAAACTGCGAGGAGGATAAGGGTCGAGAGTCATCCAACACTTGAAAGATTAGGAGAGATAGTGAGTCATCGATCTAAGGAAATATCAAACCATTGATTCCTTTCATTGGTAAAGAGACTTTGGGAAATTGGAACTTGGGAGTCTGGAGAACGGAGGAGGTTTTTTTCCAAAGTCACGAAACGTGAACTTCCAATACATGAGAAAGGATCTGGGTCGTCATATCAGAGATAGACAAGAGGAGCGTGCGTAAAAGAGGAGAATAGATCTGAGCCATTAGATCTGAGTGCGTGCACCAACAATCGTTGGATCCTAAGGAAAGTGCACGAGACAAGTTTTGAAGTCATCGATACCGTTCATCGTCAGAGTTGACAGGTGGTAGAAGATCCAGGAGTTCGAGAACTCAGACTTTGGAAGATTTGCAAGGGGAAGAGTGGAGTTGATCCTAGCTATCGGTGTCGGGAAGGACACGAGTGGAGTTTATCCTAGCCATCGGTGTTGTTAAGGACCCATGGAGAGAGATCATAATTTCACTGAATCGCGACTCGGGGAAGTCAAAGGAAGAGTTGTGGGGACTCACAAAGTATGAACTCATGAGTTGATGTGAGCCACTGGATCAAGGAAAGTCGTGGACCGTCGATCTGAGGAAAGTGTAGAATAAGGAATTGGGAGAAGGGAGGTGAGTGGTCTTCCAACTTCCCGAGATGCGAAGTCCTGATACATGAATGAGAGAGAAGAACTATTGGATCATGGGGATTGTGGATCGTTGATCTGACACGAGCACAAGTTTGGAGGTTGGGAGAGTCAAGGTTGGCTCACACACAAATACCCCACGCGAATTCACAAACCTGCAATTGAAGAAGAGGGAACCTAGAGAGAGTTGAGGAAAAATGAAAATTTTTTATGCCTTGTCATGGATGTGTTACACTTATTTTTCCTTCGTTCCCTCGGGAGTATATTAGTTGTATTAATATTCATAGTATATCTCGGGATTTGACCCCATTGCCCAATTTTTTCTTCATCTTGTTTGTCCTACCAACCCTTTTAAAAACCTAAACAAGGATGTCCTATTGCATAATTTGACCTCTATGTGCTCATTTCCATATATTTTTTAGTATTTTCAGTCTTTACATGTTTGAGAGAGCTCTCTCTAGTTGGAAGGGTTAGAACCCAACCTAAAATTGGTTTGTAGGTTACCTATGTCATTTTTTTTATCAATGGAACAAATTTACAGAGTGCTAACATTTTGGCACCGTTGTCGGGGATCGAAAGTGAAATATTCCTTGGGATAAACAACAAAGTTCAGATCTGAGTATTGATGGTGAAAAGTATTCAGGCACAGAAAGTTTGTACATAATTCACTTGGCGACTCCATTTTCAAGAATCTAGAATTCAAAATTTTCATGGCAACTCCACTTTCCAAAGACTCAATAGCCTAAAGATTTTATTGATGACTCCACTGCTTCAAGATGGATTACATATATGCAAGGTATTCTCCAATGAATCACTCTCATATTTTTGGATTTCCAAATAGTATCCCTCACATAGATTGGCAAAAATATTTTCCTAAATTCAAATATGGGAAATGAAATGATGTTTCCTTGCACTTGATTAGATTCCACATGCACATATGTAAGTTGGGGGTTAAATATTATGAGGATTGTTTGATGAAAATGTTTATGGCTACTCTAGAGGGGAAAGAAAGATTATGGTATGAAGGTTTAAAACTAGGTAGCTTATACTCTCTTAAAGATTTCCACATAACATTATTTAAGCATTATGGAGAATCTAATCCTTCATTCTTGGTGTTTGAAGATTGTTGTGAATTTTGTGAACATTTCATTAAGTACCTTGAAATTGTTTTTGGTGGTGAAGAGTGTATGAATGATGAAATCATAGAAGCCCTTATGAATATTCCTCCCAACAACAAATAGTATCCTCTCCTTTGGCTAAAGATGAAGGTGACCAAGAAATTGTTGCTAAAAGTCATTTTCCTTCTCCTGGACTTGATGAAGATATTCAACAAGATTTCCAGCAAAACAAAGTGTTTCAAAGTTGTCTTTCTTCCCCTATGAATGATGTGGTTGCTAAAATTATAAGTGGCCTAGACATGGATGAGGGTTCTAAAACTGCATATATGGAGACTTCAAGAACTAAACCAACAAACGACATAGAGTTTCAGGAAAGCAACAAAACAATGTATTCCACTTTTCAATCAGAAATACAAAAAGATAATGAAGAGGCAGTTGTTTTATTTGATTCCTTTGAAAATCATAGTTTTGAAAATGCATCCATGGGGACTCTAGATTGTGAAATAATTCATGTTGTTAGCTTTTCACATTTGCAATAATGTTATGAGAAGAAACTTATTTCCCGTCATTCATTCAAAAGTCAAAATGACAGTCCTCAAGAAAAACTCCCAAAGATTAATAAAACCAAATCAAAATTGTTTTATGAACAAGAGAGTAGCCTTGATACACATAATATGGATTTCATATTTGAAGATGTTCAAGGATGTATGAATTTTTTTGTTGATATGCATGGAAGAGTAGACAAACCTATTGCTTCCATTTCATTTGAAAATATTATAAGAACTGAAGAAAGAGAGAAAGAACAACAAACAATCATGAAAGAGGCTTGTCTTTTTATTTTTGTTCATCCAGAAGAAATGATTTTTCATGGTTTTCAAGATCCTGTGGCCATCATATTACAATAATCAATCAAGGAGGAATTTGTTTCATTCATAAGCTCATATTTTGGATTCAATTTTTGTTTTCAACTGGCAACTTTTTACATTTGTCTTCCTTCTTAAGAAAAATGTGAGCATAGGAAAATCGAGAAGCCAATTGCTTGATTGGCTACATTGGCACTTTAGAATCACTTAATTGAGTATTTATTTCAACCTTTTTAGAGTAGATAGGAGTGTGCAAATAAGATTATTGGTCAAGCAGTTTTCAGTTTTGGTTTTCAGTAGTGTGTACATTCAAATTGTAGTGGTGTATTTAGAGTTCAATTTTCACTTGAGAGCAGTGTATAGAGTTTGGTTTTCACCGGATACTCGTGACATGTTAGAGAAAGATACACACATGTTTTGGGAGCATCCAAATGGATAAGGCACCGAGTATACGAGTTCTTTTCTACCTTATTGGGAGGATAGCATCCCCGTTGGAGCCAATGTTGTCACATGCTAATTTGTATTAATTTCTCCAAATCATTTTGTTCTTGTGTTATCTTTCCACTCAATGATCCGGATTATTTTCGGCATGAAATGAGATCGGAGATATAATAAAGAAATGCATAGAGATATCACAGATATTCAATAATATAATAGAAATGTATCAGAGATGCAACCATAAACACATATATATTGTAATACACAATTTCTATTAATGAAAGAAATGTATAGAGACTGTAAAAATACAAAGTGAAAGACTCACTAGAATGGTGGGAGCTTATCTCTGAGAAGAGATGTGACGGCTACT
>JZKD02S1245800.1:1572462-1604268 GCA_000966675.3 Picea glauca
TAACCCTAGGAGATGAAGCACCAAAAGTCATGTGGGCCCCGTTTGGGTAAGTTAGTACATCAACTTCCCGGGGTCATAACTTTTGCATACGATCTCCATTTTAGGCATATGATAGCTCGTTGGAAAGGTATCATCGAGGAGATTAATTTTGGGGGCTCAATCATGCCTTTGACTATAATTGAGAACCTCTATCTCTAAAAACCTTCATTTAGACCCTCAAAATGGCCCTGGAAGTTAAAGCCTACTAAAAATAGTAAATTGCCAAAATTGCCAGAAAGTTGCTTTGAGCCAGTTGGAAAAGGTGGGTGGCCATCGATATCCACCTGGATCACTCAGATTTTAAAACTTTTTCACCAACTCCATCAGGCTCCCATCACCTAAATCCTTCACTCGACTAATCATCCAAAATAGTCACGTAATCCATGAGTCAAAATTGGCAAATATCCCAAACCTATATCTAGCCTTAATACTTATCTAAATCCCTCAGTTCCATCACTTCATTCATTTTTACCCTTATTATCATATTCCCATTGAAAATTAATAATATTCATTTTATTAAGATTAAGATCCCTTATCTTATCCACAAATTCATGTGATGAGCCTCATATGCCCAATTTCCTTAGAAAAATGGAAAAGGGTTTATTATTATTAATATAAATAATTTTATATTAAAATATTTATATTAATATTTAATCCAATATTTAATTCATGACCTCACGTCAAATTATGGGAACAAATCTCAATTTTTAATATTGAAAATTTAAAGGGTGGATGTAGGGCGCATATACATTTCAGGGGTTGAAAGTAAACGGGCATTAATTTTTTAAGGCCAGTTGAAATCCAAACCATTGGGTTTTAAGTTGGAGTATGTGTCCTTATATGATGCATTTCGGGGGTAAATGTGGTGTGGAGTAATACCACTCCTCCCAATCCCGAAATAATATTGCAAACAGTTATTATACGGTTTATGTGCGACATATTTTCCATGAGTGTGTTTCAATAATAACCATGGAATTTCCACTAAATGAAATTCTTCCTCATGGAGAAAAAAAATTACAGTGGTAAAATTTAAATTTTACAGAGAAAAGAAATTCATGTTTACTGCTATGGAAAAGAATCATAAAGAAGAAAATGTACGTGAACGAAATATTTGGACAATTATTTATCCAAGGTTTTTACAGAAGTAAAAGGGGAAGATCAAGGAATATTTTCATAGTTTACCAAGATGGTTTCCAAGACATGGTTTTCAAAACCATGGGAAACAAAGAAGTAAATAGTTTTCACAATGAAATTGTAAGTTGGGAAAACAAGACATGGTTTTCAAAACCATGGGAAGCAAGCAATAAATGGTTTTTCAAAACCACCATCGTGAATTAAATTATGGAAATTTAATTTTACAAGATAACATATTTGGGAATTATTTTTATTAAAACATATTATTCTCAAATATTTAAGGAGAATATGGATAAATAAAATTAGATTTGAAAAAAGAATAAGTGACATTTCAAAGAGGATGTGGCAGTCAGTTTTCGTAGCAATTGAGACTTACAAGACGATTTCCAGATGAATCAGAATGATTTTTAAAAATTCAAAGGAGGTTATTGTCAAGCACAGACCCTAGAACATTGACCTTGTTCATTTTTCACATAGGTGTCATGGATTGGGAAATTTGAAGGAATCTTGGAGCCATATTTTTCAGTTATGATTTCCTTTTCGAGACATGTTTTAGTGACACATATTTGAGCCAGCTGGAGATGAATTTCAAGAAATTTGAGAGAATTTTTTCTTCAGAACGATCTTATATACAAAAATTGTTCTTAGATTTTACACAACTGTTATGGTTTGAGAATTACAGGTGGCGTTTTGAAGCCTATTTTTTCTCCTGAAAAACAGGAGATCAGTTAAAACGTGTCATGTTCTATTTGTAATTGTTTCTATTTTGGGAAAGGGGTTGGAGTTCGAAGTTGTGAGATGGAAAGGGGCCTTTAGGGATATGTATTTCATTGTAAAAGAGTAGAGAAGGGGGGGACTTTCATCCAAGAAAGAGAAGGGACTGTGTGTAAATTTATCATAATGTTCTTATGTATCAATACAGGAGTACAGTGTATGCTTTAGTGTGTTTTCCTTTGTTTCACATTCATTTCATTTATGTTCTTTCTTCTAAGCATAGATAAGATTACATGACTAGAATTCATCCTTGATAGATGTTCCTTTTATACGGTTAATGCAGTTATTGTGTTTAATGATTACAGGTCCAGAATTCACTCTTTATTAAGTGATTTGTTCATTGTAGTCAGCCTTATGTTATTTCTTCTAAAGTTACAATCAAGAATTCATCTTTGTTTGATGCTCTCATTTGTAATGGTCTTTTCTCTTTTTTTTTCTTGCCATCATCTAAATACTATTTATTGCTAAAGGATATGCTTAGTTTGCCTCTGTTTCCTCATGAGTACATTAGATGTATTAATATTCATAGTATATATCGGGATTTTACCCAATTTGCCAATGTTTTCTTCCTCTTATTTGTCCTACCAACAATTTTAAAAGTCTAAACAAATTTGTCCTATTGTAGAATTTGACCTCTATTTTCTCATTGCCAGATATTTTTGATTATTTTCAATCTTTACATTTTTGAGAGAGACCTCTCTGGTTGGAAGGATCAGAATCCAACCTAAAGTTGGTTTGTAGGTTACCTTTGTCATTTTTTTATCAACCGAACAAATTTACAGAGTGCTAACACTACCCAATTTAAGTTCAAATAACTTTTTCATCCTTTTGTCATAGTATCTCTTGGTTAAGTACTTATTTTCAAAATGTTTCTTGAATTCCTTCCAAGTCAAATTTTTCTCCTTGAGGCATTGTACTTGTGCTAGTTGATCCCACCATATGGATGTCTTTCCTTTAAGTTGGTAGATGGAAATTCTTCATTATGAATGAGAAGAATAGTTTTGCAATTGGAAGTACTTCCTCATGCCTAGTAGCCATGACTCAACATCTTCATCCTTCTTATGATCTCCATCAAAAGTAGGAGGTTTGATCTTATTCATTTCTCCTTTCAACTCATCCACCCTAGAACTCCTATGTTTCCTGACAGGGGATGGACTTGAACTACTGTGTGCTCTCATATGAAAATTCTTTTGGGAGTGTTGGTGATGTCGTGTACCACTCCTTGATCTTCCTTTTTTCTGGTCCCATGAATTGTTGATTTGTGGGAGCCACTCTCCATATCCAACTTATTTTCATTTCTTTCCAGGATCCACATTAACTTCATATTGAATTATTCTTGTTTCTCCTTGGATCTCTTAATCCTTTCATTATCTTCTTGGTGAATTTGGACATCTTTTTGCAAATTTTTAATGGTTTTCATAATGTTCATGTCTGTATCCATTTCTTCTCCATGCCCATTGGAAGTTGTTCCTTCAATTCCCAAATGGACATCCATTCCTCTAGATTCCTTCTCCAAACTGTAAGCATTCTATGCCTCCTCCATTTCTCTACAATATGGAACAATTCGGTTTGGTTCTCTGAATTGTTAACTCTGCAAAATGTGCAGTCAACCAAATTTTTGTCAAGATATCAGTCTTTAAATTTTTTCCAAAATAACATAAACCAATATCATTCAACAAAAGAATATCAGAATCCATTTTAAGAGGGTCTTGGTCTATCAAGAATCCCCACGGCTCTAACTCTGAACCTTTTTATTTTCTAGAATCACTTTTGGGTTACTAGCCCCTTTTTTCTTATTCCTTTAATTCACATGTGACCAAGGCTGTGACAAAGTGCTAATAGTTGGGTGCTTATCCAGAACCTTGAAGCTTCGGTCTCTAAAGCTTTGGAGGTTTCCCTTTTCACACAACACAAACTTCACATAACATTAAACTGGTGAACTCACGAAGGAAGGTGGATCTATAGTCCACATTATTTTTTCAAGTCTATGGTGTATAGGAGCTCCAGGACTCTGAGCTTCAATGGTTTACAAAGCACATCACAACAATCCTCCTAGAATAATGCATTGGTGAACTCGTAAAGTGGGGTGGATCAATGGTCCTCAGCTCCCCAACATCTAACTGTTGATATTTACTATGGAACTTCAGGCTTTGGGAGTTCCAGAATGTCCATACTCTCAATCCTTCCGGAGTGCCAAGTATCTGGAATGTCACAGTTGTTTCCAAGTACAAATTCATATGAAACTTGGCATGCTTATGGGAGATCCATGTCACCCAGGTGACATCATCATTCCATTTCACATCTGTTGCTTCATAACTTCCTATCTACGAGACTTCGGAGATTTGGGGATTTCTTCCTCCCATTCCATCATGAACCATTTCTTCTAGAGTATCAAGTCTTCATACCTTGGGATCTGATGCCACGCATTCCTTGTGACCAATGGTTGGGATTAACTTTGGCCTTTGGGAGTTATGTACCCAATGATAACTTTAAAACCTTTCCTCTAGAATACCTAGTCTCTGGAATTCATGATCTGGCACCGCGTGTCTACTGTAACAAAGTTATTGTGGACCCGATCTAGTTAAATAATTCACCAAGTTTTTAAATACTTTATGTATTCATCAGGGGCCCCACTACCCATGCTCGAGAGGAGTGCCACGTGGTGAAATACTAGATGTGGACATGTTTCCCAATCAAACGGGTGACACGTGTCACATTCTATCTGGAATTTCTGTCCTCCAAAGGTTCTTAACTCACCGACATGTGGTAGACATCCCATGTGTCCCCTTCATCCCTAGTGACATCAGCAGGCCACGTCACTTCAGGACTTCGGGCTTTGGAATATTTTTCACTTGCACACTCCAATTATCCCGAACGTCGAAATCCCGAAATTTCATACCTTTCGGGGTTCACATAGTACAGTTGTCAACAACTAAAGCAGTGGAACATGACATGTCTAGGAGAGGCCCACATCACCACTAGCGATGTCATCATTCCACGCCACTTTTGTTCTTCAGCTTCTGGACTTCGGGATTCAACCCCTTTTTTCTATATAAAACATAAACTTTGTCGAATTCATGAAGTTCGAAGGACTTTCTGGTTAACTCTCATGCACCTCTTTATAGGTCTGGAGGCTGGAAAATTTATCCCTTCCCTACGCAGGTCTTACACCCAAAGTTGAAACCTTGTGGCCCAACACAACAGTTGTTGTGGCTTCTTTCTTTGTTGATATTCCATAAACTGTTATACCTCCTAAGCTTCATAACACAACCAAGGTATTCTCTTGGAACCCAAGGGTTCTTGTTGTTAGACTAATCAGTAAGTGCAGACACAAATAGATCTCCCTAGTTCCACCCGGAACTAGAACAAGACAAAACAGAACATGGGACTTTCCCTAAGCTCTATTTATTGAGTTTACTAGCTAACAAGAGATGGACAACATACATTTTAAATGTTGTTTCCTCTTGTAGTTTCCATCCTCACTCTATTCCAATGCTCATGAAATATTGAATCTGCAAAGGAACACAAGACGACAAAGTGAAAGCAACAAAATATTCTCAATAAAAACCTATATATGTGATCAAGGAATCATACAATAAAACAAGAATGGTTTTATGGGAAATAGACATATCATTGTAGCATATTAAATATAAAGTGGATATTAAAACCAAAGCCTTGATGTCGCAAGGTCCCTTTTCAATGGCCCTTTTCTCTAACACACAAATTTTTTCTCCGAATCTCTTAAATGAAGAAGATCCACCATGTATCTTGTAGAACTAAAGTGAAGCTCTCAAGAATAATCTAAAGTAAAACTCTCCATACAAATATTAGCTTATTCAACCTTATACTTTTGCATAAGAGATCACTCCTTATATAGTGTGAAAGAGGGATAGATGAGGATATTTGGATGATCCCACCAAATCAGAGAAGCAAGTAAGAGATAGACAGTTCAGAGGCCACCTCATCTTCTAGAAGATCCCCTTCTAGAACATTTGTGAATTTTGACTTTTCCTTAACTTTTGGCATCGTCGCACCCTAAGTATATTGCATCCAGTGAAGACGTCATAGTCTATCTCTAGAGCAAGATGTGATGATCAAGAATTGTCGCACCCCATGCATTTTGCAGGGTGCGATGACCTTCTTTAATATGGTTTTTTAGAAGGGAAAGAAAATCACTTTACTCATGGAAAAAGACTCTTTTATCCTTTATGGGAACATGAACACATGTTGTCAGTGGGTCATTGGGGTGACCAAAATAATGTGTAACATAATGCCCCCCAAAGTATGAAGCTGGAACTTGTGACAGCTGAAATACTTTGTAGAATGTGGGTGTCGAATAAGGAGCGCATCGATCGGGAACCTCCAAATAATCAAGCATATGCATAATAATATACCATCGTCTGAGGTAAGAATTCCCATACTCAGATTACAAAATGTCAAGTGAGTCATGGCCACCAAATATACACTGTGGATCCATGTCATTATGAATTGGCATATCCACCAGGAATACACTGTGGATCTATGCTCTAAAAGGACTCAAATTCAAACATAGCCACGAGACATAAAAAGTGGATCTATGTGTCAATACAAATCATGAATACAAAATTGCAACCTAGATCAGAATGATGAGATCCAGGGTCTTTGTTTCCATTGTCATTAAGTACAAATATAACCATGTGATTATAGGTGTTGAAGTCGAACATGGTAGAAACCACTTGATTAACGGTCAATGATGAGAACCATTAACAAGTGTGAGGGAAATCACCATTGATGTCAATGACCCCCAAGGTACTCCAGTAAAATCCAATGAATGTGAATTAATTAATTAAAGTCAAATACTCGGTGGAATCTCCCAATCACGGTTCAATGATTTGAACCCACTTTTGGAAGCGAAGAGACCTGTCATTGAGGCATGCAAGCTCTAAGGTACTAGATGATTTCTAAGTCATGTTCCTAGATAATGAGTTGAATTCGACAAGAAAAGACTTGTCATTTGGGTTCCTTGATGTATCTCCCATCAATGACACGAAATAAGTAACATATTTGGAGTAGATCAGAGTATAAAGTGATTTCGAATTGACTCAGGGAAGGCCGACATGGTATAATATTTATAACTGCATATGGACGACTCGATGGAGGGCTTGTTTCAGTTGGACTTCTATTGAACATATGAATGACACGATAATGGTATTGGCACCATTGACTCAAGGAGGACCCAACAACTGAATTTTCGGATAGTCAAATGAGAGACAAATGGATTTCTGAACCTGGATACAATGATGAAGGGGGGTGTCATTCTCAAGAGCGACTATTACTACCACTAACACAAATACAGAGACACATCTCTTTCCCAAATTTCCCCCCACCATTTCTAGCAAGCTTGAGGAGGATAACATATGCTTGTTCATGTAAGATCATATTTCGAATGAGTCCCTTAGAGTATATTTAGCGAACCCTAATAAGGAGTGGTTCGGTCCCGTATGGGTCTTTCGATGTATGTTTAATGAGTCAAAGGAAAGAAAACTTAGGGGTTTTTCAATTTTAGAGAGTCTGAAAAACACTTAAAGAGAACTCTAACAGGTCCTTTTTCATAAATTAATCCAACGAGACCAGAAAAGTGATAACCTACCACTCATTAGATGTTTTCTTCAAATATTTTTACAAGTGTGAAAAGAACAAGGTTTCTTGATAATCTTTTCATGTTTAGACAGTCTGAAAAGAACTTAAAGGGAACTCCCCGGGGTTTCTTTTTTCATGTAACCTTTATGAGTCAAAAAAGTGATAAAAGTATACTTGGTTACATTCTCATTGATTCAAGAGAATGAGAAAGAATGAATATTAAGCTCAGGATTTTTCCTGAAAACCCTAATAGGGTATGTACATGCGACAAATGTATAAAAACAAACCAAAAAGTGAACCCTTATTCTAACATTTCACTCCTAGACTTTTCTATCTGCAAAAAATCAGCCACTTGTAAATTTGTTAGGACTTTAGGGCTTAGATGAAGCATAAAAAATAATATAATATACAAATAAAAAGTAATAAAACTCAATAAAATAGGCAAAAAACCATATTTCATTATTTCATTTGTAACTTCACCCAAGCATTGCTCCAAACCCCATTTTACCTTGATTTACAACTGCAGATTGTGGAGTGCACGGCTCATCATTCCATGAATCGTCTCCAAAAAAAGGTAATCTTCATTTCCTTCATCTTTCCATGGATTAAAATTTGATTTTCAGTGGTTAAAAATGTTATTTTTGGTTGATTTTCGAGGTTACCCATGCATTAGGTAGTAGCAGGTACCCTATATCGGGACTTGCAACGATACAGGATCACCGCAATTGACCCTAAAGCTAGGGTGTGAAAACTTCACACTGTGAAAATGCATAGGCTTGTGACTACCGCAACCCAAACATTTTAAAAGATGAATCCAACAATAAAAACCCTGTAGGAAAGAAAATTATGATTCTAATCTCTTTTTATGGTTCCTTGGCAGGTCTTCCATGATCAAGATGTTGGAATGGCATGAGAAAGAACAAGAAGAAGAATATTGCTTCATCCAGAATGACCTGGGAATGGTTATGGCCCTTCGACAATGTGGTTTGTTGAAATTATTCAAGATTCATGGCATCAGGGTCCACTTGAGACTACTGGAGTACTTATTTCACATGTGGGATGTGAAAGAGAAAGCATTTCATGTGGGTGCCCACACACTCACCATAGATATCAATGATATCTACTTCCTAACAGGACTACCTCATCATGGATCCTGAGTGACACTTATAGGTAGTAAGGGTGGAGGTCAGCCTATGAATCACTACATCAATGAACATTGTGTGCCAGGTACCCAGAAACATAGAGGTAAAGTCACTATTAGGGATGTCTGAGACTTGCCTCTGCGTACCATCCTGTATACTATCACGTGCATGGCAGGGAGTGAAACTCCCCACATGGATATGCAGAGCTATTTTCAGTATGCATTGGAGTGTATGGAGCCCCGAGTCTTCAACTGGTGTGAAGGAGTTCTTAAAAGTATGGAGAAACAACTGAACAAGTGCAGAAGTCATGGGTTGAAATAGTTCAGATACGGTTCTATTTTGGTATCCTTCTTCCTAGAGAGGGTCCCATTTTTATGCTTGCAAGTAGAGTGGGGTATACCTACTCCACAGGATCCAAGAATGAAGAGGTGGGTAGACCTCATGGCCCGACATGCTGGCGGTCACATCTCTAGGTATAACGATGTCTTCTTTGAGTGGTTGAAGACTCAAATGCTAATTGTTGATGATTATGCCTACGTCGGTTTATATTTCCATGGATATCCAGACCTGTCTCTTCCCGAAGGTTTCCAATGGGGGGACATAGGTAAGCAGAATTTTTTTTTTATATAATGTTTTTTTGTTATTTTTAAAGATATAAAATGTTTTTATGTTGTTTATCCTATCACTAATCGAGTGCTCTTCAATGATGAAGATGTGGGACCTTATCATCCTCCAGGTTCATCTCCTATCCAAAGGCAAGGGGAGAGAGGTGTCGTAGCAGGAATATTTGTTGCTGACTTTGAGACCATAGAACAAAATATGGAGGGACTCACAATGAATATCCCAGATTCCTCTATAGATGATATTCTGAGGCATTACCAACGCCACATTGTGGGTGTGTTTGCCTCCATCGGTTGACTCCTCCATATAGTAGCATGGACAGTCGCGTGTTATAGTGAGAAAAATCCTTGATGCTCTATTGTATATGAAGCCATGTGCTTCACATTTTTGATATTTTGGTCTTTAGACAAAAACAGTTTTTGTAAACTTTTATCGTTATATATATGAGGCTTCTACCAGATTACTTGTTTTATGTACACAGTGTTATTGGATTTTATAAATGTCTCAAATGTTTGTCTAACACATAATTAGCCAATGCAATTGTTAATGTATTTAGACATATAGGAATGTGTTGATATTCAATGTAATCAAAATAACGTTCCAAGAGGCGAATTCGTAAATATACCCTTAACAAAGTAGGAATCTAGATGGAATAAACGTTACTCAATTGTAGGACTACTAACTGTGCATCCATTCGTACAATAAGATGGTGGATTCGAAGTGAAACAGTGTCAGTCAATAACTCGATAAATGCATTGTATTCTGCGATATTGTTAGTTGCATGACCAAGGAAAACACCATGTAGACTGATTAAATCATCCGTAGGTGCATATATTTCCCAAGCAGCAGATGCTAAGTTTCAAGTACTGGGACTAGAACCATCAGTGAAGCCAATGTCGGGTAGTGAAGACACTGACATCTGGAAGAAATCACAATACAAGGCAAGCAGTCGTAAGGAAAAAACCAAAAACAAAAAATCACACAAGAGTATGATACATAAAAATACAGAGCACTCATGCAAAAATGACTTAAGGATAGTACTTCTTCAAGTAAAGCCCATTTCTAGGTTCACTCAAAGGAATTCCATCACAATCCACTAGTTCATAAGCCCCTTTCTCCAATACTCGTTTTACAATATAAGGACCCCTCCACATAGATTCGAATTTACCGGCCCCTAGAAAATCACGATCTTGCTCATACAGAAGAACTAGATCACCTTCATAAAAAAAATGCAGTTTGACATGCTTGTCATATTGAACTTTAAGGTACTTTTTTTTACTTTCAATAACTAAGGCCGCATCACGATGGGTTTCGTCTAATTGCATCATATACAAAATGCGTTCCTCCTCAACTGAGGTGTTAGGGAGAAGTTCAACCGCTAGTTTCAAAGATGGAATCTCACATTCAATTGACAATATTGCTTCGATAACATACACTAACAGGAAAGGTGTGAACCCCATGAAATACTTAACGGATGTATGATATTCCCACAATGATGAGAACAACATCGTGTTCCAGTTCGACTTATGAATTCCTACCATCTGTCGAAGCATAGTAGTGAGGACTTTGTTAATTTATTCAACTTGGCCATTGGCCTGCGGATAGTAAGGTGTTGATTTTTCATGGCAAATACACAACTTCTCAGTGAGTTCAGACATCATGAAATTCCAAAAATGACTACCTTGATCAGTAATGATAGCTTGAGAGACACAAAACTGAGCAATGATATGATTGAAAATGAATAATGCTGCAGTTTTTCTGGTGCTATCAAATGTAGGCATCACCTTGGCCCATTTAGTGAAATAATCCACAACTACAATAATGTATCCATGCCCCCCAGGTGAGTGAGGGTTACATGTCATGAAGTCAATGCCCTATTCTATGAATGGACTGACAAAAACTACAGGGTGAAGAGGAGCAGGGTGATATCTAATTTTGTTATTGTAGGTTTGACAAGCATGGAATTTCTGGACAACAATAATGAAATCCTTAAAGAATGAAGGCCAAAAATAACCATCTTGTAAGATCTTTTGGGCAGTGGCATGCCTAGACATATGACCACCACATGCTCCTGAGTGACAGTCATTCAAATATTTCTCATCTTCATTGTAGGTGAGACATCGTCGAAATATGGAATCAATACCACAGTGGTAAAGGCTATCACCAAGGATGATGTATTAATGGGCTTGATACTGTATACAACAACAATATATACAATGAATATCAGGCCGAAAATTTTGGGTTTGGAGATAGATGATAATATATTCATACCATACGTCATCAAAACTAATCAGAAAGAGGGATTTGTTAGGTAAGGAATCCTCTGCCATAGTTTTTGTCTCAGTAGAGGGAAGGTCAAAAATCAAATCAGCAAAAACCAAGGATTTCTTTGACTTGGAAACTCCAAGTCAAACTCCTGGAGAATAACTATCCATTTAGAGTATTTTCCCCCCAAAAATTGTTGTGTAAGGATGTGTTGCATGGGGTTGCAATCGAAAATAATAGTGGTTTTGCATAATAGGATATAGTGACGAAAACATTGGATAGCTTGAACAGTTTCCAAGGCCAGCTTCTCCACATGTAGGTATTTGGTTTCAGTAGTCGTGAGACTTCGACTCAAATAGTATACAACATGTTCATTGTGTGAATCATCCTCTTGGACTAAATCCATAGCAATGGTAGAGTCTAAAGCAGCTAAGTACAAGAAATAATCTTGACTATAATCCGAAGGAAACAACAGGGTTGCACGGGTTAAGATGAGTTTAAAAGCTTCAAAATATTTGTTTGCAGTATCGTCCCACACAAAATTGTAACCTTTCTTTAAGAGCTGAATAAATCCTTTCATTAATTTAGTGTAATTTGGAATGAATCGACATAAACAAATTTCCTTCCCTTGCAAACTTTGGAGTTGGCGAAGTGTGGAAGGAGGAGGTAGATTAAGAATGGACTCAACCTTCAAGGGGTCTACCCTAATCCTTTGTATCCACATGATAAAATCGAGAAGTCATCTGGATTCCACACACACACAAAAAAAAAAGAGTATTCAAACATATATGATAATAGCGACAACATGTGAAAATGGCCCATAGATGCATCGGGTGATCTGGGCGACGCATAGAATGTGTCGATAGATCGTTTAAATAGCGTTCCACAATGTGCTTAATATCGTGAAAAGAATAATACATAGCATGTTGAAAAGTCACTCCAACATTTTTCAAACCAAAAGGTAGTTTTCAATAGGCGAAGGTTCCCCAAGGGAAAATATAAGAAATCTTATGTTGATCTGTGAGTAAGATATTGATTTTGTTATAGCCACATAAACCATCCACTAAAGAAAATATTTCACTCCCAGCACAGTTGTCAACAATATGGTCAACGAAAGGGGTAGGATAATTTTCCTTAGGACAAGATTTCTTTATATTCCTATAATCAACACAAACACAGATCATGCCTTGTTTCTTCGTAACGAGAAGAAGATTGGACACCCAATCCGTCAAAGCTACAAGATAGATAAAACTATCTTTAATAAGTTTTTCAACTTCAAGCTTAATATTAGAAACCTTGCATGGGTGCACTAGGAAAAGTCTTTGCCGAACGGGTTTAGCATATGGGTATGTCTTAATATCATGCACAACAATATCGGGATCAATACCAGACATTTCTTCATAGCTCCAGGTGAAAAATTCATGCAATTCTTGGAAAAGGGATTTATAAGTATGGACTTCATCAATAGAACATGAAGCATCGATATGAACATTTTCCATGACTCCGGGCTTGATTGAAAGATCAAGAGAGATAGTAGGGGAAATATTACTCAAGTTCCCTTCGCAAAAAACATCACATGTAGGTTCAAGAACAAAGAAAATAACAACAACGACAGACAGTGTCGAAATCCGTTGATAGATCTCTATGGTCTCTGGTTCTAGGAAGAGGCTAGAACCATGATGCCTATCATCCCATGGAGTCTCTTCCATAGACATGACTATCATGATCATATCGTCAGTAGGAAATATCACATGAAATGGATCGGGAGACGTATCATAGAGAGAATGAGGATAAGAGGTAGCCAATTGAATAGCTTGATAGGATAGTTCTACTAGAATTAAAGGCATGTTGTCATCATAACGATGGAAATCACTAGGGTCAATACTATCCACAGGTCATCAGACACAAGGGTTTCACTAACAAAATTCGATATCATATTGATCGAGGCGATTAAAGGAGAAGAAATATTTGGTGGAGGAATGGGGAAAGTACCCATTAACATTGAATCTTTGAGAAGACCCACACCAACAATCTCATAACCAAGCAGTGTTTTTGAAATAAATAGGACATTGCTAGTACATGAATCATAATTAAAGAAATCTAGTTGATCAATAGTAATGACCTTTCCTTGGTGCGGGAAACGTAATACACAGAAAAGGGTAGAAACAATTATGTGCATGGAATCGATCCAGCTACGGCCAAGTAGAAGGTTATAATCAGGAGGTGCATCAAAGACCTCAACCTCAACATTAACTTCTTTACCTTATAACATAATATACAACGAAGGAACAACACCTTAAGGTTTCAATCTTGTACCATTAAAATCTTTAAGAGTATTTTGTGACTCTGTCATGGCAGGAGAGCCAATGTATTTCCAACAAGTAACAAACATAACACAAGTCGAGGCTCCTTCGTCAATAACAGTTCGACAGATATTCTTGTTTTCCATAACAACTTGGCTTTGAAATGTTAACTAAGGAGGAAGCCTTGGAATATGATCTTCCAAATCAAACATTACCAAATTAGTATCGGTAGGATCAATTCCACAAATAGCCTTTACAACGTATTCCGTTGAGTAGGAAAACTTTGAAGGACTTCGAAAGTTGACATCGTAGAGGGTCCTTGCGCAAGATCTTCTACAATGTTATAGTTTTGGGAAGCATGTGAATGAGGATTAAAGGACGAATTTCAAACAAAAACCTTAGGAGGAGGACAAAGGACTGTATCTAGGCCCAGTCATTCGAGATGAAGAGTATCGTTTGGAGGTGAAGTTGTTAGAGGAGGTTGAACCAACGGAGGTGGTGCATCATCCACTTTTTCCTTCAAAGAATAATAATCTTTGGTTAGATTTGTGATTGCAACATCGTTATTTTTTATTCACCAGTACACATAAGCACATAATATGTGGTAGAAGGAGAGGGTTGGTCATGAATGACCAATTGGGCATGTTATTGAGAAGTGAAAGGTTGTGACAAGACGGCAGGGATAGAAGATGTATCGGTTCCTTGCAAGAAATTAGTAACTTCAGCACGTCGTGGACAATCTTTTGTGTAGTGATCGTCACCACAGGTAAGGCAAGGATAATGAGGCTTGCGTTTGTCCTTCTCATCAACAGGCTGGGATTTTGTTTTTTCATATTATGGATTATTATTTGTATCTTCCTTATTCCTACCCTTCCCTTTATTTTTATTATTATTTTTTTCGGTAGGTGTAGACTGAACTGAATTGACATCATAGGTTTTACCGGGGGAAGGAGTCGGATTAGGAGTATTATGTATAGTAAGGGTAGTATATTTGGATTTGGTGTGACTGTCTTTTTTAGACTAAGTCTCAGCGTGGAAAGTGATAATCATGCCATCAGCAGCATGGGAAGTTGTTGGAGGTGTAGGGGTAGGATTCGTATATGGACGAGGAGCATCATAGATTAATTCATATAGAGTGCCCGTTTGTGAATAAATGAGATATAAGTACTGAGAACGACTAATATCATGCTCTTCAATGACAACACTACCCATGGAAACGTCATGGGATACAGGACCAATAAGTGATTTAGTAAACCACTTAGCTAACAGTTGGTCAAGAAGGGGAACTTTGATTAAGTGTCTTCTCCTCCTCCATTCATGAATATGGTCAGAAATGTAAGTGGAAGAGAATTGTTTAAAAGAATGCAAGATTTAATTTCATGTCTCGTAATGTATGGGAAATTGATAATGCTTTAAGAAGGCCATGGCTAGAGTATTAAAGTCAGTGAAGAAACCTCATGGTAACTCGATGTACCATTTAGCTACCGAACCCGTAAGATTTCATTGGAAAAGATGTAATCTTATAGAGTCATCCATCAATGATTTAGATGAAAACCAAATATGGAATGTCATGACGTGATTATTTGTGTCTTCTCTAGGTCATCCATCAAATTTTGAAATATCATATGACAATTTGGTTAGTATCATGGGCCAGTAAGGAGAATGCAAAATAGGATCATTCAAAATCCTATATAAATCTAGTAAATCCAAAGTAGCAAGAAAAGGCAATTGTCTATTCACGTGAGGAAAATGGTAGTTTTGAGGAGGTAATCCCATAGGTATACCAGTAGGACCATAAGTAGTCTGCAAATAATTTAGTCCTAACACATTTGGTTGTGGAGGATTTGGAGTTGCATATCCAACAGAAGTTGGTTGATTAAGGAAGCTTCCTTGGAAAGGAGCATTGGACTGTAGGATTCATAGAACCTGGATATAGTTGGATGAAGTTAGGGGGTTGATGTTGAGGATGTTTCCCCCCAGACGTCGTTTGATTCCCTTGGAAAGGAAGATTCCAAGGTTGATATTGTAACACAGGTATACATTGTCCATAAATTGGGTTATGGCCTCCAACTTGAGATTTCCCCCAAGCGTGAAGCTACCCCCCATCTTGAGATTTCCCCCCAAGTTGAGGTTGACCTCCAATAGGAATCTAAAAACTAGAAGTGATAAAGTGACTGGTGCCTCCAACTTGATTGGAGCTACTGGGGACAGGACAATTATCTCCTCCAGGCGAAGTTGGAGGAGAAAATGTACGGCCCTTCGAAGAGAACCTAGGAAGGTGTAGGAACAAAACCAGAAGCAACATTGTACCCAGGTGGAACAAAAATATTTGACCCTTTGACCAGACTCTAGGAAGGATTAGCAATGGAAGTATTCAAAGTGTTATACCCAGGGGGAAGTGAAGGATTTGATCTAGGTGGAAGCGGTGTTCCAATAGTAGCTTGGGAAATCACCATATTTCTGGTAGAAATGGGTGTAGCTTGTGAGAACATGGTAGAGCAAGTGACTTGGAGAGGAAGGATTGAGTGAGAACCAACCAACAATTGGTCTGAAACTATGACGAAATTACTGTTCATTCCAGTAAAATGATCTAAAGGAACTGTGTAAGTAATAGACATCACAAGCGTTTGTGATGCCATATCTTGGTGAGAACTCATTCCTAGTTTGTCAAAAATGTCGTTTCCTAAATAACAGAGAGGGACAAAGCTAGGATTGAAAATTCCAGTAGTATGAACTGGGGTTATAAACAACTCACTTTGAAAAAGAGGATCTCCTACACCAGACTCTACGTTAGGTCCAATAGGTACTTCAATATATTCATCAACAACAATGTCTCTCGATGAATTAATTCAGAGCAAGTGTGGGTCTCGAACCACACTCAATAACGGGTTTTCAGGAAGTCTGAATGCTTCCAAAGAATTACGAATTTTGAATGTCTCTAAAGAATTCATACTCCCAATTTCATAGGCCACTTCGTTATTGACTTCTCCCTGAGGAGAGCCTTCTTGTGAGTTAGGAAGCAAAGGGACGTAGTCTTCCAAATTTTTCAGAGGTATCCCTTGCATTCTATGTGAACAACAAAGGCCTGTTGGCCACACCAAATAAAGAATGGAAAAAATCTATGGCCAACTAGAGAAACAAACAACACTCACTAATAAAATCTAGAAAACAAACCTTGTTATTTCGAAGTCACTAGTTGGTGATCAAATCCAACATCATGAAATCAAGACAAGAAGGCGCTAGGATAAGCGGGTGGAAAAGTTACATTGACAACCTACTTAACGGACTTACGCCTTGGAGAAAGCTCCCACATATAATCGTGGGTATACCCTCCAAGGAGCTCGAATGATTTTGGCCAACATCAATTCCAGGTACCGTGAAGACTTTCCCCTCCACAGTCACCTCGTGTAAAGACCCTAAATAGATAGGCCACTAAGGTTACCAATTACTCCAATGATGCTTGGGGAAACTATCGACAGTTCGATCCACGGGAAAAGGAAAGGTATCTAAGATCGAAATCAACTTGAGAGATCCCACACATAATCATGGGTATACCTTCAAGTGACCCCCAATAATATGTGCAATCCCTTCACCAATACTAACAAAGCAGGGTGATTAACTCTTCCAGTCTTAATGCGACCTCAGGTTTCACCCTTGTGTGAGAAGGGCTTCATAGGAAAAAATGTAACAAATGGATTCAAAACTCTCCCTATCACAGGATACTATAATGTGTTTTGAGGCTTTGGAGAGTGTGCCTTCCAACCTATTCTAGATAATATTGGTGTAAATAATTTCTAGAAAATAAAAGTTACTAATAAATTTTAATATTACGTTGTATTTTAAAGAGGTTGTTGTTTACTAAACAAGGAGATGGAGATGAAACTGATGATATGTATGACCTTGACCAAATAAAATGCAATAAGATATGAATGTGAAATATTTCAATTCGATGAACTTTGATTATAGAAGGGAGAAGGTATCTTTATTTGAAATACTAAAGCTATGAAACACAATTTCTCAATTCTTGAACGAACAAAATTCCAAATAATCAAAAGTTACAAAAATTTCCAATTTTCTCTCATAAACGTTTGAATGTAACAATTTTCTTGTGATAAATTACTAACAAAAAACAATTTTAGTTCTTCCTTTCTCGAATCAGATCAGAGATGCAATACAGGGAAGAAATTGTGATCCAATAAAATCAATACACTCACAACCTTGTTCCCAAATCAAAACTCATTGTGCAGATAAAAACAAAACGATAAGAAAACTCTTTGTCAAATGCAAACAAAAATGTTTCTCAATCTATAAACAATCTGGAAAGTGAATAAATCGAAAACTTCAAACAAGTTAAAGACTCTTTGTCAAGCAATCACTCAATACTAAGATCCAAAGATTATATCCTTGTGACAAAACTCAAAAGCAAAAACTTGCAAAATTACATAGAAAAACTTTCAATCACTTAAAATCAATCAAAAGCAAGCTTTAAACTCATAAATCATTCAAACACTCGTATCATAATCTCATCCTAGGAAATTGAGTCAAAACTGGGTGAAAAAAGAAAAAATGACTTTCCCCAGCAAATCCTACAGGAATAGTCGCAAGCTGCCTATGGAGCACAATGCGATGATCTAGGGTCATCGCAGGCTACCAAGTGGGTACAGTGCGGCCTCCTCACCCTGGTCTAAACCAACACAGTGCAACATCAAAGGGTCGTTGTAGGATGGATATATATCACAATGCGATGATCTCTGTAACTAAGGAAACAAATGGTAGAAAGACAAAAATTCAACTAAACTTGCAGACCCAAGGAGTCCAGATGGATCACCCATAGACTTAGAGAATGAATTTAACTAAAGGAACATATGATAAAGGAAAGAAGGAAACAAAAAACCAAAAACAATTTGTATCCCCATTGGATTCACCAATTTTTTTGTTGGAATAATCTGTAAGTGCGGACATAAACAGATCTCCCTAGTTCCACCCGAAAATAGAACAAACCAGAACAGAATATGCGACTTTCCCTAAGCTCTAATTATTTAGTTTAATAGCTAACAATAGATGGACAACATGCTTTTTAAATGTCATTTCCTCTTGTCATTTCCATCCTCACTTCTTTCCAATGCTCATGGAATATTAAACCTACAAAGGAACACAAGCCGACAAAGTGAAAGAAACAAAGTATTCTCAATAAAAACCTATGTATGTGATCAAGGAATCATACAATAAAACAAGAATGGTTTTATGGGAAAGAGACATATCATTGTATCATATTAAATAGAAAGTGGAGATTACAACCAAAGCCTTGATATCGTAAGGTCCCCTTTCAATGGCCCTTTTCTCTAACACGCACACCTTTTTTCCAAAGCCCTTGAATGAAGAAGATCCACCATGTAGCTTGTAGAACTAAAGCGAAGATCTCAAGAATAATCTAAAGTAGAACTCTCCATACAAATATTATCTTATTCAACCTTATCATTTTCCATAAGAGATCCCTCTGTATATAGTGTGAAAGAGGGATGGATGAGGATATTAGGATGATCCCACCAAATCATAGAAGAGTAAGATCCAAACCATTTGGAGGCCACCTAATCTTCTAGAAGATCCCCTTCTAGAACATTCATGAATTTTGACTTTTCCTTAGGTTTTGGCATCGTTGCACCCTAGGTATATCACATCCTTCAAAGATGTCACAGTCCATCTCTAGAGTAGGTTGCGATGATCAGGCATTGTCGCACCCCATGCATTTGTAGGGTGTGACGACCTTCCTTAATATGGTTGTTTAGAAGGGAAAGCAAATCACTTTCCTCATGGAGAAAGACTCTTTCATTCTTTCTAGAAACATGAACATATGTTGTCAGTGGGTCATTGGGGTGACCAAAATAATGTGTAACAATGATCCTAACTCATATTTTTTAGTTTCAACCACAATTCCTATCCGAAACTTTTGCTTCAACTTCCACTAGCATTACCCATACATGCTCAGTGTTGAAACCATGGCTCTGATACCGATTTGTGACATCTCCATCCATCAACCTCTGTCAGGTAAAGCTACCTAATCAACTGTATCTTTTATTTACTGCTATGATACCAATTTGTGACATCCCCGACCACCAACAGGCTGACAACATCACTCCCCATTATGTTCTAACCAAACATAAATATTATGTTCTACACATATTCTTGTGGAAGCGACAATAACACATACAAATTTAACAGATGACTTGCATTCTACTATCACACAGCATAATGCAGAAATAATAGTAAAAGCATACATGCAGTAATCACAGAAAAAACCCATAAATATAACAACATGTGTAAATACAGAACGTGTAACCAAACTTGGAAATGGTACTTATATCTTAATTGGAGTACACCAACTATCTGAATACATTCCACAAACCTCCCAACCTTAGACCATGTTTCTCATCACTCTCAACAGTGGGTCACCCTCGAGCAGGGACTAAACTCCACCAAACAAGGGATTCCTAGGATAGGAAGGGACAACAGGAAGTTGCACAGTACAGCAGGAAGGATTTCATCCAAGGAGCCACTTACACCCACAACTCACAGAATCTCATTCCCCACATATATGTCCCACCCCAGGAGTGTACACTTTCACTGTCACAGGGTCCATCAGTTGCTACACCTCCCTTTCTGGGGCTTCAACAATAGGTTGGATAAAAAATTATCAGATCTCTGTAGATGCCATTGGGTTCCCTCTAGGAGAACTCTCTTCCTCAACACACTCTATCACCTAGAGAGAGTTTCTCATAGGCTTGACAACATGCTTCTTCAATCCACGGGCCTGACAACCCGCTTCTTCACTCCCGCTCCTCAGCACATGGGCATGGTGATGGAAGCAACAAAAACTAGATGTTGTAAAATGGTACTAACAGGACAATACACAGGCAAACCCAGGGTACAATTTCAGTAAGATATTAGTCCAGGCTTGTTGCAGAGGTTCAGGTGGTTGAGGTATTCGAAAATGGTGGACTAGCTCACTACGTGACTTCTTAGTGCATGGGTGCGTGGGTGAAAATGGGTTAACGGATGGCCAGCCTAGTCAGAAAGGAAAGATTCCTCTAAATGGTGAGAATGGTATGAATTCATAATCCTGAGAGAGACGACATCGTGAGTGCCCACCCCCACAATAGTGATAATTCCACATAAGTCTGCATGTGTTTTGGATGACACTTGGTTCTCTAGGAGCACGTTCTCGCCCCACTTGGAATTTTTTCCTCTCCCTAAAGGAACTTAGGATGAATTAATATCCTCTTTTACAGCTTTTATAATAATCACTAGTACATATTGTAAAACAATTGGCATTCTATTTGCGACATTATGGACAAAATTGGCCATACTATCGAAAAATAGAGGAAATTTTAATTTTTTTTCCATATTGCCCGATAATATCGCACATGCGACGTCATACAAACATATGTCTCTATTTTGATGAAGACATCACTATTGAGATTCCATTGGACTATCATCACTCTTGCCACATTTGTAAAATAGTCATTTATCTTGCCACGTTTGTAAAATAGTCGTCACACCTGCCATGTTTGTAAAATATTCGTCGCTCTTGCCACATTTGTAAAATAGTATTGCAATTGTGACATTATGAAAACTAGGTGTTCCCCCTCCAATGGTCACCTAGTATTTGACCAAGTCATCTTTGATTTGGTCAACGATCGTCGAAATTGTGACATTATAAAATCCATAAATATGTTGCATTTTTCATATGTTGTGACAAGTTTGCTATAATAACAACACTTCAAAAAGGTTTTGCAGGTCTTATTGGTGAACAAAAAGCAGGTATTTTTTCAGTATATGTCTATGGGAAAGAATGTCAGAAAACATTAGAGTTGGGAAAAGAATTAAAAAGGATGAAAAGGGTGTCGATAAATGTTATTTCCCTTACAACAAAAATTCTACTAGACGTCCCGAAAGAGTTTTAATAGCAACAACTAAAACAAATTGTAGAAAATATGGGCACATGGATGAGGGATCAAATGAATATCATCCCATGGTATATACATTCATTATCTGTTTTAATATTTATTGTATTCTCAAAATTTTATATTGTTTTATACATGCACTAATTTTTAATGATTGTTTGTAATTATAAAGTTAGATTTGCCCCCTAACTTTATGCACAAAGCACCAAGTAGTAGCAGAAATGATGTTGTAGTACAAGATGAAGAACTTGAAGCAGATAATGAAGATTAAGTTAATGATCCCATGGAAGTAGATGACAATAATAACATAGTTCAAGATAATGGGACAAATCAAATGATTCAAGACTTATTCGGTCATCCAGATGAGGATCATGGGGATAGTAGTGATGGTATTTATGATGAACCTCTGATTGAAAAGGAAAATAAATGACTTTATAAAGGGTCAAGAGAAAATCTTCTCTCCACTACATTGTTGCTGGTGAACTTGAAAGTTATGAACCATTTGTCTAACACTTGTATGACATAGATCCTAAGGTAAGTAATATGTTTTTTCACATCTACATAAAGGTTGACTTTTCCCCATTTTTTTTAGTGTTAATTAATGTGTAAACTAAAAATGCAATCTTTACAATTACTATTCTTTACATTAACTATTTATTTTTTATGTTTTAGATTGTTAGGTGAATTTTTGTTACCCTCGTCAAATATTTTACCTCGCACATATCGATATTTACATGCCATTATGAAAGACATTGGAATGGAGTATCAAAGTATATATGCATGTCCTGATGATCATATTATATATTATAGACAACATGCGTCGAAAGGAGAATGTTTGGTATGTGTTATCAGTAGATAGCAAACCAATCAAGTAACAAAAATGGTCCCTAGAAAGGTTCTCTGGCATATTCCCATAATTGAACGTTTGCAGCGACTGTTCAGGTGTCAAATCATAGCACAATTTATGGATTACCATGCATGAAAGAGAATTGAATATGGCCTTCTTCGAATGCCTGCAGATAATTATGAATTTAAGGAAATTGTTGCAAAATGGCTAGAATTCACAGATGAACCTCCTAATGTTAGGCTTTCATTGGAAAATGACCGTGTTAATCCACTTGGAGAGATTCAGTATGTTTACTCAGTGTGGCCTATTTTTTGTATCAACAATAACATTCCTCCTTATATGTCAATAAAGAGGGACGACATAATGTTGACAATGATTATTCTAGGTATTTGTTTACATTAATTTTTCGAATTTAAAATTTTAATTTTTCTCTTTTTTTGCATAACATATTTTATTTAGTTATTTACGTATATATACATACCATGGTAGTAATTTCATGTAATTTCAAAAAATTAGGTAAGTACCAAGTTAAATATATGAATGTGCATATCGAGCCTTGTATCAACGAGCTACTAAAGTTATGGGAGGGCATCACTATGTATGACATCTGTAAACCAATTGCGCAAAAGAGATTTCAATGTCGTGGAATAATTTTATGGACAATCCATGATGCCATGGGACTAACACATTTTTGTGGTATGTAATGTTCCATATTGCATGCTTGAATAGTATATAATTAATTGATTATATCATGCATGTTTTTTAAATAATCATTTCGTGAATATATATATATATAATTCACATTAATCAATCTATTGCAGGTATTCAAACAAAGGGTAAATTTGCATGCCCAGTTTGTGTTCCTAAGATGAAATCTCGTTGGTCAAAAAGTTTAGGAAATGAGGTTTTTGATGAGTATAGACACTTCCTCTCTAAGAACCATAAGTATCGTACTACTGAAAAAGATCTTTTCAATGGGAAACAAGAGACTGGACTAAAACCACAAAGAATGACACCTCGCCTATGGAAGTTGGCATATGAAAGAATTAATTCTCGAGGTACGCATTTTGTTTATGTATTGTAAATGGAATCATGTTTTGAAATTTTATTTTAATTATTCATTTTATTTTACTGCATTTGATAAATAGTTTTCTGATGTTTTTTATACTTCATCAATGTCATCGTCGTGAAGTTAGTAATAATGGGCTTCCATGAGGAATGAAATGTTATCCCACTCAATTCATGAGGTTGTCTTACTATAAGTACATAAAAATAATTCATTTATTTGATACAATGCATATCGGGAGAAATGTGACAGAAACATTATGGCGAATCATAGATGGCAGGAGGGATAAAGAAAAAATTGTCAAAAATTGTAATGACATTCGGGAATCCAATCATGCAATGCAAAGTGTGATATGATCAAATAATGATGGATACCAAAATAACATTCCATGGTTATTAATAGAGCAACAAACCAATGGTGTAAAATAGGTCATTCAAAAAATTAAATTTCCATCAGGTTTTTCTTCAAACATGAAGAATATCTTAACGGAGAAAGGTGAATTTGGTGGGGTAAAAACACATGATTGGCATACCTTCATTAAGGTAATTAATCGTTTTAGTATTCATATTTATATATTGGTCGTATACATTTTTTGAGATTTTTATTTTTTTATCTAGTTTTGAACAAGTAACAATTCATTTTTATTGTTACAATATGTTCTACCTCTATCTCTCCCAAACGAATTTGACAACAACTTCAAGCAAGTTATATATGATCTTGGAAAATACATGAGGTAAGTAGATACAATATATATGCAAAAAAAAAAATCAATTTTTCGTTGTACTTGATGACATGTGTTTTACTTGTAATGTAATATATATTTATATGTTTTGTTGAAACATGTTATTTTCTTGCATCATGATCTATAGATGGTTGTCATTGAAAGAAATCCATGAAGATGATATAAAGTATTGGAAGAGAGAAATTCCTCGACTAATGTGTGAAATGCAAAAGTATCTACCTCCAGCATTTTTCAATGCATAAGAACACTACCTCATACACCAAGTTGAGGAGATTGAAATGTGTGGATCTGTATACACAAGGTCAATGTGGATGGTGGAGAGGCACTTGAAATCATTGAAGGCTTTGGTTAGACAAAGAACACGTCTTGAGGGTTCTATGGTGGAGGGATATATGGTATATGAATCCATGGTGTATATTAGTCAGTATCTTCCTAAATTAGTAGAACAAGATATGCATGCAGTGGATTGCATTTGGGATGTGAACTCCATCAAAAAATTTGAAAGGGAGAAGATGTTGGGGAAAGGTACAATGAAGAAAGTGAGAGGTAATTAAATTGTGGATATTTTTAATAAACATGAATTTCTCATTTTTTGTGTATATGATCATACTCATTTAATATTTATTCTTCCATCATTTATTAATATTTACCACGGTTATAACTAATATTTAATATTGGTGAATTGTGATTTTTTGATCGGGCAATTTCTCAATATTGGGATGCACTACATTTATACATTGCAAACAATCTTGACTGGATGAAGGTATGGATTGATATATGTAAAGAATTTCATGTAAATGGGTTATCATGGAAAGAACTCTCTAAATTGGTTAGAGAAGCTCGTTGTAATGGAGATTCTGATGTTACATAGAGGGAAATAGATTTACGATATTGTTTGAAATATGGAAAGGCAAGAAAATTCACCCATTTTATTCATTTATTTTATATTATATGAATGTGACTGTAGGTGTGTTTTTTTCATATTATACTTTCCAAGTTATATAAATTTGTTTATTATTAATTGACAATGCATCTTTTACATGTCTGGCATATTGCAGTTGAAACGCCACAAGGCTATGTGGTGCAATGGTCGTAAATTTCGCATCAAACAGTTGGATGAAACCAGAAAAACTTTTGATAGTGGGATAACTACAATATTACAGGTCACTAATGTTTCCTCTAGGAGTGAGAGATGTCCTTGAGAATCTGAAAATAGATACTATGGGTTTTTGAATGATATAATTGAGTGTGAATTAATTCCTTCAAATTATTTTTGTTCGATTTCAAATGGTATAGGTTACGAATGCATGAACATGATGAGGAAATAATTGTTATTCAACATGTCAATGGATTTCCGATGATTAAAACAACATTTTTTGAAAAAACAAAGGACCGCTATGTTTTTCCAAGTCAATGTGAACAAGTCTTTTACTCAAAGGTTCCAGGTAAGAGGGATTGGTCATTTGTTTACTAGATATGATCCGAGAGGAAGGCCAATAAAGTATAGTGTAGAATAGGAAGATGGTATTGAAGAAGAATATGATGTAGAGCTAGAGTAGGAAGAATATGGGTTGACAGATGAAGAAGATTGAGAAGATGAACCAGGTGTAGGAGACAGTGCGCCAGTTCTTGATGGTGATATCGATGAAGATATACTCGAAAATGACATTGATGATGATGATGATATCATCAATCCTTTCAATAGTTTTTCTGAACTGGATGTTGATACAGATATCGAGTTGGATGATCAATAAGAAGATACAAAAGAAGGATGCTACAAATGTTGCATTGGTCAATGACGTACGTAACTAGATATTTTAATTTGTATGAATTATTCTCTTTAAATAATTTTTAATTATGTAGGTTAATTGCATGTTTTTAAGTTTTATTTCATTTTTTCTGGTAGTTTATATGCATGATTAATATGTTTGTTTTGTTTTTTTTCTCTTTTATATATTGGGTATTGGGGAATTGAGAGCTATGTGATGGGGGGGAGGGGCCATATGATCTTCCACCTTCACCTGGTTTGCCTTGCTTAGTAGAGAATAAATTATTCTCGAAATGAAAATAAGTTCATTCATTCATCTTTATACTCAAATATCACTCACATACCCACTCTATATATCATCTCCTATCGTCCTCGTTTCATTTTAATTTTTTTATTGGTCGAATTTTAAAGGAAACAACTATTAAAAGACATTGTACTAGTGCTAGAGTACATGATGGGAAACTGTGACCTGTGAATGGGGCCAATGTTGAAATGTTTTCAAAATGTTTTTGTATGACATCATACATCCTTGAGTCTTGAAACCCTCCCATACCATCAAAGCATGTGTCTAGTCTAACCATGTCAAATTTCAATGCATACAGACACATATTGAATAAATTTCAATGTTGGCCCCATTCACTTCTCACTATACAAGGTCGGTGCATGACATTTGTGGTGGTTGAATTGGAAGTTCCATAACATTTCAAGAGAGTTCCAAAAAATATTCTACAGATGTAACCAATGACATTTGACAATGAGACTCCCATTATGAACATTGTTGCAAACATGGATGATCTCAAAGATTATGTGGCTGGGACATTAGACATCCTTGAGTATTGAAACCCTCCCATACCACCAAGGTATGTGTCTAGTATGACCATTTCAAATTTCAACGCATACATGCACATTTTGAATAAATTTCAACGATGGCCCCATTCACTGCTCACTATGCGAGGTCGGTGCAAGATGACATTTGTGGTGGGTGAATTGAATCTTCTACGACATCAACTCAACTTGGTAATTCAATAATAAAACACTCCTTAAGTATTATGTGGTGACATCAAACATCCTTAAGTATTGAAACCCTCCCATACCTTCAAGGCAATTATCTAGACTAACCATGTCAAATTTCGATGCATACGAGCACAGATTGAAAACATTTCAACGTTGGCCCCATTCACTGCTCACTGTGTGGGGTCAGTGGAAGAAATTTGTGATGGGTGTATTTGAAGTTCCATGTCAAATTTCAAGATAGTTTTGACAACGATTCTATAGAAGGGACTGACAAATAATGACAATGATAGGTGTAGCATAATGAACGTTGATGAAAATGTGGACGATATCAAATATTATGTGGGGACATCATACATCCTTGAGTATTGAAACCCTCTCATACTACCAAGGAATGTGTCTAGTCTAGCCATGTTGAAGTTCCTTGCATACATGCACAGTTTGAATAAATTTCAATGTTGGCCCCATTCATTGCTCACTATGAGGGGTCAATGTAAGATGACATTTGTGGTGGGTGAATTGAAGCTTCTGCGACATCAAATTGAATTGGTAATTCAATAATCAAACCCTCCTTAGTTATTATGCTGAGACATCAAACATACTTAAGTATCAAAACCCTCCCATACCTTCAAGGAAACTATCTGGTCTAACCATGTCAAATTTCAATGCATAGTACCGCAAGGTTCTGTAAGAATGTATCACAAGGTTTGAATTAGTACCACTAACTATGTATCACCTCAAGGTTCTGTAAGAATGTACCACAAGGTTCTGTAAGAATGTATCACAAGGTTATGTAAGAATATTGTATCACAAGTTTTGAATTAGGCAACTATCTAGCGTAACCATGTCAAATTTTGATGCATAACCTATACAAAAATGTTGTACCACAAGGTTTGAATTAGTATCACACTGAGTTCTATAAGAATGTATCAATAAAGGACTCAAGAAAGGTGGTCCATCATTGAAGAACTTCCTAGAGAGATATTGGAAATATGGAAATACAAGTTGGCATTGATTGCATTGGCACTGATGTCAAATAGATGAGAGACATTGTTGTTTATTGGCATTGACAAAATAACAATGTTCTTTAAGGAACTTTTTCACTACAGTACAACAATCCCTATCATGGAAAAATCAAGATGTATGTGGCATACAATAACATGAAAGAAGACAAATTACATGCATGTGATTATGAGAATGACAAGATCCAAAGTTTGTTAACAGGAAAATATATTGATCAGTATTGCTACATGATCATAGTGAGGAATACTTACAAAACCCTATGCAGACAGGAAGTTGGTCGCCATATTCTATGCTCCAAATTACCGTGGGAAAATTGATAATGCTAGGGATATGATGAGTGTTGATGAAATTCTAAATGTGCTCCTTCTAAATATTAAATCCATCTGAACAAGGATTGTTGCATGAAAGCACCTTATAAAATATTTGCTTGATACTAGATCCAAAATGCTACATGTAAATAGCATACCCAACCTATATGGTGTCTACCACAAAGGGTTTGATTGAAGATTTTAAAAGATCTACAATTCTTTTATTACCAAGAGAGTATTGCAAGGATCATAGTGGGTATCCAAAGAATTAAATTATGGCTATCTAGATTATCATCAAGGATGGATTTGGGTTTTAGGATCGATTTTGGTTTCGAGGAGTTGAGAATTCATTAAAACCCGGTGATGTAATTCAATGCAAAGAATGTAGATCTTGATCTGACATGGTATTCATTACTCAAAGTGTAGGTTGCCTCATGAGATCACTTTAACTATGGACATTTTTAGAACTTTGATGACAATAATAAGATTGGGTCGATGACAACAGTAATAAAAATGATGAGCTAATGACATCATCCTCTGGAGAATTTGTGAGTGAAGATGATGAGTTGATGACATTGTTCTCACCAACATATGTCCACTTAGTCGCAATGACACATCTTTGATATCCTCCAACATTAAATAAATCCCCACATCAACAAGGAGTTTAAACATTTTCAATAAGTGTGACTCATTCATGCATTCTCCTGCCTCATGGAAATTCTCATGTGATCATTCTCACCATTATTCACATAACCCCCACACTATATTCCCCTTAGTTACTCAATAATCAAAATTTAGAAATGACCAAAAATATTGCAACAATGAGGGAATAACAAACCTTGGAGGAGAGATGGATGGTTGTAGATAAGCATAGAGGCAAGGAAAATTAGAAAACCTTTAACCCCATGCCCATGAAATAGTTTCTTATTAATTTTAGTGCATGGGTTAGCTACACATGTCAAATATATAGTGGAATCCATCACAATGTTGATGTGAAGAAAAATCCCCAATTGGAGATATGATAAAATCCAATCTTTCCAACAAACTATGCCAAGGGGAGAGGACCAACACAATGCTAAGACAACCCCATGCATACAACTTCCAAGAGATAATGGTATAAAATAGTTATAAGGACTAGGGTGGCTAACTAAGTGAATTGTTTTGTGTTTCATCCATCAAATTACCAAGTGCCCCATGGTAATTGGTCTTTAGGAGACCCAAATGAGTGGAAATGAGTTTCCACCCATAGGTTTGACAACCAAAGACACGTTCACTAAATCCAACAACACAATAACAATTAGTTCAAGAGAGAACCCATCGATGGGAACATAACATTGGAAGGGATAAGACAAAGGATCAACATAGAGGAGAAAGGTTTCTCTCATGAATGACACAAGTTCCCAAGGAATGTGATTGCATTTCAAGTCATTTTCAGAGCGGTGGAAGTACAATGCCCAATTATAACCCATCATGGGATGTAGTTTCCCAATGAGACATCATGGGTGTGAATTAACTTGGCATGTAGTTGAGTTTCATGAGTGTAAATTAATTTTGAGTGTAGTTTCACTTTCTCCCTAATTTTGAGGCAACCTATGAGGTAAGAGTGGGTCTAAGGGGAATCTAGAGGTACATCACCCAATGCTTGTGTCAGAGGGAGTGACTTGATGGTTTTTTATGTTGACCTAGGTTCAAGAGGAGGAGGAGTTTCAGTAGGTTGAGGAAGGATATCTTGTCTTAAAGAAGTGTTGAGTTGAGATGCATCATCTTGTTTAGTAGAAGTGCATTGTCAAGTCGTAGTAACTTGGATCAAGGGAGATCATGAGCCTTTTTGGGAAGAAGAAGAGTTATTTTTTCGAAGGACTTGACATTCATTTGATTTGTGAGTGTTGATATTATGATAATTGCACCATTTGTTTGATTTAGGGAAAATGTTAGAAACCATGCTTATGTGATTAGTTCTAGGAGAACTTATATGAGGAGGGGGATATAATTCAAATCTACAATTACACAAAATTTGGATATCTTGAATAATTCACACACACACACACACACACACACACACATAATATGAAGCACACATACATACCAAAATTTCAATCCAAGATGGTACAAGTAAATCTCTCCAACCCTAGCTAGGTAAACCATAAGAAATCCCTAGCTACAAACTCCCCCTATCCATGAATCACTCCTAACAAAAGCTAGTCACTCCACTGAAGATCATCAACAATCTAGCCTTAAAACTAGTAATCCCTCCTTGGCACACATCCCAAAAGTACACAAGAATATCTCCTTCTCTATCCTCCATAACGAGCATGCTATTATGTACCAAATAACACATTTAACATCATTTGACACCAATTTTAGTAATGCCGCACCTAGAACAAGTGAATGAGTAAATAAAAATACACTTTGAGAGAATAGACTCTAATTACAAAATGTTCAAATGCACAATATGAGTCAAATCTTCAAATAGGTCTCTCGGATTTATAAATAGGAGATAAACGTGGCATGATGTATCGTACACACCATGTTGACCTAACTATAACTAATATCATAATAGTGAATGTGGGTTAGGACCCTCACATATTCCCCTGCTTTAAAAATATTTTTCCTCAAAGATTTTGATGGATGATTTTTCTTCGTGAATTTCTCATCTTCCCATGCATCTCCTTCTAGATCCATGTTCTTCCACTTGATTAAGTACTCCGTAATTTTTCTATTTTGAAGATAAAGAAATTATCAACCTATAAATTCTTCTAGTTTAGGAATCATTGTTCCTTCTTCATCTTGAAGTTCGACCATTTGTTTGTGGATGATATCTTGAATTCATGGATAATGTTGTTCCTATTATATTCCATAAACCCTTCCAAAATTTTCTTATGAATTTTGGATCTTTCTCACTTCCTATTACCTTAGAAAATCCACAAAGACTATGAATTTCATTCATGAAAATGTTTTCCACTTGGCTTGTAGTATATGAACTTTGAGTTCCATAATTTTTTGAGTCTATCCTTATCTTCTAATTTTGGTAATACTATTCTGAAATACATTAATATCTCTTCCCATATTTGATTAGGTAGTGTAAGGGTTGAAGTAACCCTAAAATATAGGATTTTTTATACTCATCCATGGTATATAAATTATATATATTATATAATATATATATATATATATATATATATA
>JZKD02S1245800.1:1660844-1672642 GCA_000966675.3 Picea glauca
CTTGAAAATAATTAAGATGTGAAAAGGACTAAAAGCAAGTTAATTTTAACTCATAAATTGATACATGAAATGCACAACAATAAGAGATATTACTCTCAATAGAAGTTCTATTAGTGCAACAATAAATAAATAATGTATGATGGGTATGCATTAACAAATTAGTATATCTTATAAATGTTGTTAGTTCTAATATATGATGGGTATGCATTTTGGCCACAGTGTCAAAGACAACTCCATAGGGAGTGCCCCTTTCTTTGTACTTGCATTTCATAACTAAAGAAAAGAGAGCAGAGCATAGACCTCACCTTCTAGCTGGGTTTTCTTCCATATTGAGTTTCCCTTAATATATCTTCTGTTGATTTGTGTGGATGGTGTATTCATTTTCTTGTTCTTTCATTTTTTTATTTCAGTTATTTTCATAATTTGAGCAATAAGCTAATGATAATAAATATGAGATCTAAGGAAATAAACCTAAATTAATAAAAGATTTAAACATAATTAAATATCTATTGTGATGAACTGTTATAGTGGAATATACATGACAGTTTACAGATCGTATTGGTATCAGAGAAATTTTATTTAGGGTATTTGTGGGAAGTTGTAGGATCTGGGAATTGGCTTAAGAAGGAATTCATAGAACCCTAGCCATGGAAGATGAGTCCATTCATGACAACCCTTGAGATGCATTAAAAGAGAGACTTGCAAGGCTATAAGAGAGATTTGTTGATAGCTATCACAACATGGCCCTCCTCATGTCAAATATAGCAAACAAGTTTGAACCTTTTGGCAAGGCTAGTGGCTCTAACTCAGAAATTGCATTGGATGCGAAATCAAGAGATAGTGAAAACCCAGAAAAGGAGTCAGAAAAAAAGCCCAAGAAAGAGAAACCAAGTTCTAGTGCCATCACTCCTTCACAACCTCTATTCAAAATGGAAGTGAAAGTGGAAATCAATCCATATCAAGGCGATATCAATGATATTAAGTTGAATCATAGTTGAAATAGTTAGAAATGTATTTCGATGTCCATAATATAGATGAAGAGAAAATGCAGCGTACCCACTACTAAACCCGACAAAATAATATGATATCCATTTAAAAATAGATGTGTGCATCATGCCAAAACACACCAACATTTTTAAAATTTTGAATGCAAATTATTCAATCATACACAACAACATTTAAACGCATAAATGAAGAATAAAATACAACAGTAAAACTCAACATTTAATAGAAAATAAACATACTGAATAAGAATAGAGACAAGAACACATATCTTATCAACAATTACACAACTAGCTACAAACGAAAGATGTTCCACCCAACCATAGACCTTGTTTCTCCAACACTCTTAGCAGTATGTCACCCATTAGCTGGGGCTATGAAACCACAAGAATGATAGCTCCTATGGTTGGCTACAATCCACTCAACAACCCAATACCTATCAAGATAACTCCTATAGAAATTCCAATCCACTAGCTCTCTTTAGCCTCAACCTACACAACCCAAGGAATGGGATTTCCTTCTCTGCCATGTAGTCCCTCGGGATATCCCACTTCCCTCTAGGGATCTAGCACAAGTTAGATAGGAAATATCTCAATTGGGGACTCCAAAAATTCTAGTTGTAAAAAGAGTTCTCACTATAGAAATATCACCTTCTCTTGGGAAATTTCCTCCATAGAAATCTAACTTAGGGGCCTAAAAACCTAATTTTACATGCATTTACCAATATCCAACAAGCTGCCATTAATACCCACTATGGTTACCCACTCTTCCCCAACACCCAACTCTATTTTCATCCCTTCTACCCAACTACAAAAACTTCTCTCTCTCTCTCTCCCTCTTCAAATTTCCTCTTCTTATTCTCCATGCATGTTGACTCTCACATTTCCCAAGGATGACTATACCCAGTCCATGATTCAATAACTAGGTGAGGTAAATTTTCCACCAACCTCTTACATGAGTGCACTTAGCCCATTTTTCAATAACAAGGTGAGATGACTTTACCCACCAACCTCTTACATGCATTCAATGATTGGTTTGATAAGTCAAAGGTGGTAAATATTAATAATAAAATTATTTAGAAAAGTGGCTTGGGTTTATTATCCATGTAGAATTTCACCTTGGACCCACCTTATCCCATTTTCCTTGTGCAAATTTATCCCCCGTGACTCTATCCTTATCCATCTACATCCTGTGATGTATTTTATTTTATTACTTTTAATATAAAATGTTTACATATCATATTACTTGGCCCATGGCCATTCATCATATTTACATATATACATTTCTAATATGGGGGTTAAAACCTGGGGTGTTACATCCCTTCCTACATTTTTCACGTCCCTTGATGCACATCACCATATTGATGTACATGTACATATATACAATTTTTTTACATCACAATACTCAATAACTTCATAGTTTAATGACTCTTACAACAATTCCAATCAACAACTCTCTTTCCCCTCAAATTGCACAACCCAAGGTAGTGTATCCCCCTTCTCTGTACCTTAGTCCCTTAGGCTATCCCACTTTGTTTCTGGGGCTCCAGCGCATGTTCGATAGGAAGTCCCAAAGTTGTGGCTCCAAGAACTCTAGCTGCCAAAAACAGAGTCTCTAAGAATTTATATACAAATGTACCTTCATATTTCCTCGAAAATATGCAAAACACTACATGTACTCCTCCTACATGGCCTCCACGTTCTCCCACATGGCATCTTAAGAACCATAGTAGGTCCATTAGAACTTTACTAGGTTGATGGCTTGGTTCCTGAGCACTTTGAATTTCTAGACTGGGTTACGCATTGGCTCCACTTGAATGTCCCCTTCATGCTCCACTTGAATAATAGTCCAATCAATCACATGGTTAGGATTAGGCACATACTTCTTCAATAAATACACATGAAACACATTATAAACTTTCATGGATGTAGGCAATGCAAGCATGTATGCAACTAGGCCTATTATCTCTAGAACATCAAATGGCCCATAGTATCTCGCTACCAATTTTGGGCATCTTCCCAATCTTAGCAAGCTCCTTTTATCCTGTAATTTTAAAAACTCATGCTCACCCACTCTGAATTATTTACATTCCTTTCATTTATCTACGTTGTTTTTCTTCCTATCCTAGGTAGTCTTTAAATTTTGTAAGATTTTTACCATCTACTCTTCCATTTCCTAAGTAGTTCTAGCCCAATAACAACTTGACCTATCAGGTTATTCCAACTCACTGGTTTGTTGCATTTCATACCATGCAAGGATTAAAGTAGGCTCATCTTCAATGATGTATGGTACCCATTGTTATAAGTAAACTCAACCAAATAAATATAGTCTTCCCATCTAAAAGGATTGTCTATTCCATACATTCTAACCATATATTCAATTATTTGGTTGACCCTCTTCGTCTACCCATCTGAACCTGAATGATATGTTGTGCTAAAATTCAAATTTGTCCCAAATCCTTTAAACAACCCTTTCCAAGAATTGGAAGTGAACTTAGGATCTCTATCTAACACTATTTCCTTAGGAACACCATGTAGCCTAAGAATTTGTTTCATATAAATCTTTGCAATTTTGGTTTTCCTATGAGTCATATTAATAGGAATAAAATTTGTAGCATTTGTAAGCTTGTCCACCACTACCATGAGGGAATATTGCTACCTTTTCTAGATTATGCATAATGCTAGTCCAAAGCTACCACTTCCAAAATTTTACTTTTTAAATATGAGTTGTACATACTAATAGATCTAGCATGCATTTCATGCACCCCCCTGTTGAGTATCTCTGCAATTTTGGTTTCTTTATGAGTCATATTAATAGGAATAAAATGTGTAGCCTTTGTAAGCTTGTCCTCCAATACCATGATGGAATCATGCTACCTTCTTTAGATTACACATAATGTTAGTCCAATGCTACAAGTTACAAAATTATAATTTTTAAATCTGAGTTGTACATACTAATGGATGTAGCATGCATTTCATGCACCCTCCTGTCAAGTGAATAAACCACTTTATTATATTTTCCCTTGATGTCAAAGTCATATTTGTTGAGGAATTCCAACCATATAGTTTTCCTAGAATTTAGTGTTGTCTTCTCAAACAATTATTTCACACCACTATGGTCTTTCCTTGACTCAAAGTTTCTTCCCATGAGATAATGACTCCACATCTTCACTGCATGAATAATAGTTGTAAGCTCCAATTCATCAGTGCCATGATTTATTCCATGCTCTTTGAGTTTTCTATATTCATAGAAAATGACATCCCCATTTTGAGTAAGGACTCCACCAAGCCCTTCTTTACATGCATTGGCGCATACAAAAAAATCCTCATCTGGATCTGCAATATTTAAAATAGGTACATTAGTTAATAATTCCTTCATGTGTTGGAAAATTTCTTCACACTTGGTAGTCCATTAAAATTTTGTTACTTTCTTTTGCACTGAAGTGATTGGATGTCCAATATTGGAGAAACCTTCACTGAATCTCTTGTAGTAACCATCTAGACCCATCAATGATCTCACTTCTAAAATGTTCTTTGGTCTAGGCCATCCTTTGATTTCCTCAATATTTTGTAGATCCATCGATATGCCCTCCTCTAAGATAATGTGGCTCAAATAATGGATTTGCTTCTGATAGAAAGTGCACTTGCTAAACTTGGCATATAATTGGTGCTATCTCAACACCTGTAGCACCATCCTCAAATTATTCTCATGCTCCTCCTATATCTTGGAGTAGATAAGAATATAATCCAAGAAAACAATAAAAAAAATGTCCAGGTAGTTTATGAACTCCATTTATCATACACATAAAAGTAGTTGGTGCACTTATCAACCCAAATGCACTACTACAAACTCATAATGGTCATACCTTGTCTGTAAATATTTCTTGCTAGTATCTTATTCTCAGATCCTCACCTGATGGTAACCTACCCTCGGGTCAATCTTGGAATATATCTTTTCTCCTTTCATATGATCAAAAAGATCATCAATCCTTGGTAGAGGATACTTTTTCTTTATCGTAACCTTATTCAACTATTTGAAGTCAATACAAAACCTCATATTTCCATCATTTTTCTTCACAAAAAGCACTGAGGCACCCTAAGGTGAAACACTTGGGTGTATTTAACCCTTCTGCAACAACTATTAAACTTTCATTTACAACTCTTTCAGCTCAAGTGTGCTCATTTTGTAGGGAGTTTTGGACACTGGGCCAACTTAGGAATCAATTAAATAGATAAGTCAATGTCTCTCTTTGACGGAAATCCTTGTAATTGCCCAAAAATGTCTTCATACTCCTTCAAGACTATACAATCTTCAAGGTTTTTCTCCTTGTCCTTGTGACAATGTTTTTTATCACCCTCCTAAAGTTGGTGGTAAGTTCAAATCACTTAGTCACTTAATTATCAATATGGGGTCATTTATGCTTGTGGGGAACAACGTGAAATATACACAAGACAAAGTTCGATATTAAATTATCACCAATTGTATGTTATCTTATCAATTCAATAAAGAAGATAATTCTTATAAATAAAATAAATCTACTCTAACTCAATCTATTTTAACTCAATTCTAAACTGATTTAAAGGGAGAAAATATATCGAACTAAAAAACAAACCAAAATTGAAATGTTAGCATAGAAGAAGTTATTGTTACTCTCAAATCCAAGCTTAGTTAATGGATTTTTTTATGTTGAAGTCATTATGAATTCCATCCTATGCTATCAACATTCTATCTCTGTTCTACTAAACTTGTGTATAAGAGAAAATCTAATTCTGAAACAAACTGATTCTATAGTAAATACAATATATGGAGAATAAAATGGTAGCTCGAAAAAACAAATTCTGAAATGAAATTACAGAGCATGCAACTATGAAAAGTACATAAACTAAATATTAACAATATCATAGTGTCTTACCTCAAGTGGCCTCCCTCAAGGATAGGCCTATGCATCAGCTAAAAATCACCTCAGTACTTTAAACATGCACAGGAACTATCTTTGATGTATATGTATTAAAATAAAAGAGAGTGTATTACAAAACAATAACATAATAGATACTAAGTTCTCTCCTCCCCTTGAGAAAAAGGTATCTCAGGTTATATAGATGAAAAAGGTACTGACTCATTTCAAAAATAGAATGATAAGAGCCCTCGAATCAGGGTATACAATTTTCATTTCAACAAACAATGAAGTGTTATGATCCATGGTTGGATGCATGCCTTTAACACACACACAACAAAAGTAAATGCAGTGGTTGTTAATCCAATACACTAGTACACAAGGCTGCTTGGTTCATCATCGCATGGAATTCAATGATGTAGTTGGTTGTTCATTTTAAAAAAATGGTTATGACCATTGTGGAGGTGGCATCTTTTGAATGTGTATATGCCCTTGGTTGCAACCGATACTTGAATCCTAATCACATGAAATGCACTTTTCAGCAAGTGGAGGATACTTTGTGTCGACCATAAATATTGGTATCTCCTATTCCTTGTGCACAATCCCATGTGGCAACCTAAAGAATATGTTTAAGATACACCTACAGGTTATGTCAACAACCCTTATTAAAAATCACACATGCTTATGTATACCCTAGTTCATCCTTAACAATACAAGCAATCCTAAAACTCTTTCTAAATTAATCTGACAGAGAAAAAATAAGTTAAATAATTTCACTCTAGTTACCTTTGGCAGATGTGGAATATAGATGTGGTAATGGCACTCTTATAATACTAATGGAAAAAATAGCATGTATCCATAGGTCAAAAGGGAACATTTAGATGGAAAAATAATGTCAAAAAATTGTTTCATCATCTTCCCTTAGCTAATCAGGTTGCATGTCCCTTATGAAACCCCTATTGTTGTTTCTCTAGTACTCCTATATCAATATCTTCCCATTTGAAGACTATTTCCAAACTCTTGTAGTTCATTATACCCCCAATCCTTATCTAACCGTGTCCAACACATTACCTCATCACGTTCGTCCCACCTTAGATGCAGTCTATAGAATCAATTGGGGAACCAAATGACATGATAATGGAATCTAAGCCCCATACACCTTATTCCATGCCTCCTTAGAGAGTTAACATAAATGATTCCATATTGAGCGCCAAACTAATATAGGGGTATCCAACTATGTTTTTATTCTTCAAGTAGTTGGGGAGTCTCTCCCACGATTCATGGGAAACTAGTTGATTTGAAATTGATATTTTAAAGACTATGGTTAAGTTTATGCATGAGTTGATTTACCATTTAGGAATTAAGAGAAGAATCTTAATGAAAGAAGTTGCAACCATATAAGAAGTAAAAAAAACAAAAACCATAACATCAAGATTGATAACAGAGTTCGACACAAGTTTTCCTATGTCTTTGGGCCTTTGTCTCAGTGGGGAAGGCTTCTTATTAATATTCAATTCTTTAAGAATACAAAATAAAGGCTTACATAATAGCTCATGAAACTACCTTTCAGATATGCAACTTTTGGACAGAAACAAACATCACCATTGGCTGGAACAAGAAATTCTGAGACTTTTGAGAATGAAGTCGGCTATGCTTGGCTTGACACCTTGGGATCTGGAAGCACTTTTATGTTCAGCTATTTGGATGAAAAAATAGAAGACACATTCAAACTCCCCTCGAAATTGTGCAAATTTTGAGTACAAAGCCGACCTGCTTTTGAACAGGCCCTCAAGACCTCCCCTCGACATGAATACCAATGTTGTGCCCTTTCAGAGCCGTCTAATCTCGATTTGCATGCCAAAGAACTCATTTTTATCGATTTCCTTGCCCGGCTAAATAAGCCAGACTCTGCCAAATTTAGCAACAGTTAGCCAAACTTAGCTACTGTTAGCCATATTTAGCGATATTTCGTCAGATTTGAAGGATTCCCGCAATATTTGGTGGTAACCGCCAGATTTGGAGGAACTGCCAAACTACCTTGACCTTCCAGAAGGTGTCACGTGGCACCTCCTCATTGGGCCACGTGTCACCTCGCAATTAGCCCGATCCATGTCACCCTGCATATTCAACCTCCACTTGTCATCCGTACGACCATGGCAACCAACCAAAACCTGCCATGTGTCATTCGTATGGTTGCCATGACATCGTATGAATTGCCACATGTCATTTGTATAGGCTGCCACATCATCATGCAAATTTCACGTGTTAGTTCGTATAGTCCACGTCAGCATCCATACAGTGCCATGTGTCACTTCCGTACAGTGCCATGTGTCACTTTCGTATGGTGCCAACTCAGCCTGAAAACGTCAAAAATGTCTGCCACGTGTCAGCCTTTGGTGTTGCCATGTGTCATGCTGATGTCACCATGAAATACTGCTGACATCATAATAACATGTTGTTGACATCATATGTCGTACCGCTAACGTCATACGTTGACTTTGACCTATTAACTTTTGACTTTGAATTTTCCATTGTTTGACTTGAACTTCAGATCGCGATAACTTCTGCATACGGTGTCCATTTTTGGAAAAAAATATATGGCCAGAATCGACACAATGCACCCTATGCAATGGCGCCCATTTCATTCGATTCCGAGAACTTTGATTTTTAGGCCTTTCTGGATCCATTTTGGATCATTCCTCCCCACTAAGACCTTTTGGTCCTCCAAAAGGATATTAACCACTCATCAAGTGCGGAATAGGCCTCCCCACTTGTCCTGTGTCTTTAAACTATGTCATGTGCACCTGTCGCATCATAATCAATTACATAATAACCATGACAACTGAAAGCATATTGTTAGCCATTTGAACTCGTTCACATCTTATTGAATTCACTACCATCCATGTAGAAAACATTAGCAGCGACAACATCAGAAATATGACTGAAACTAAACCCATATGTTTGACTGGCTTGCACGACATTAACTTATCTTGAAGCAAAGTGTGATTGAATTCCCATCCTACAACCATCTCATGTTCATGCTTAAGATCAAATTCTTTATTTGGCACAATTATAGGTGTATTTCTTGCATAAGTTGCCTTCTTTAATTGTTCCATTGTTAGAAGAGATTGATTTTCTTTTATGTGATAAGAATGTACAACATATTCATTTCCTTTCTTAAACAAGTGATATTGATTATGTTCCCTGTAGAAGATTGCTCTGCGATCATATAAATAAGGGCTTCCTAAGACCATTACACATGTTTCTAGCGGCACCACATCACATATTCTTTCATCCACATACTTAGATGTAATTGCAAACTTCATGATACATTACTTTGTTATGGACAATTTATGATCTTTTCTTATCTAGTTTAGTGAACAGGGTTTGTGATGCATCTCAGTTTTTAATCCCAATTTCTTAACCATTTCTTCTGAAATTAAGTTAGATTGAGATCTGCTATCTATCAATGTGTCGATCTTAGTATGCTTCACTATGACCCTTATATGAAACAATTTACTTCTTGGATCAAAACCATCACCAATTTTACTTGTCCAACCAATTGATGTAATCTTATACTCATCACCTAAATCTGATCCCAAGTCTGTTGGTCATGTTGTTGTCGCAACGTTTTTCCTCCCTTTACTTTCTTTGAACCACTTCGGTCTCTTTTATTGGTGCAATTTCCAGCAATGCTCATCATCGTGCCCTTCTTTCTTGCAATGCTTGCAAGAGAGCTTCTCTTCCTTTACTATCACTGAATTTTCTTTCTTCCCATTCCCTTTTCCTTTTCCATCATTCTTTGAAGATGATTCCCCTGATACACTAACTCTAGTTTTCTCTGCTTCAATATACGTTGCTTGAACAGAAACTTCATCAAGATTACTAGGTCCAAACATAAATACAGCATTACGAATATAAGCAGGCAAACCTCTTATATACTTCATAAGAGTTTCTTGTATTGTCAATGGAACATCTAACATCAAAGCCATCTTATGAAGTTCATCTCTATATTCCTGCACCGATTGTCTTTTTCTTAACTTAAGACTTTTTCATTCAATTAAATCCTTTTCCTTATACCCCAAAGGATAGAAATGTTTTCTAAGTGTGGAAATAAAATCATGCTATGATGGAAAAATCTTACCAACTTACTGAGTTCCATGTTGCATTTTACTTTGCCACCAGATGAGAGTTGTGCCTTCAAGACGAAGTGATGCCAATCTAATTTTGGTTTCCTCATATTTTATTTGTTGCACATTACAATATGCCTCCAAGTGTCTAACCCAATTATCAAGTTTCTCAGCATTAACTTCGCCATCATACATAGGCAAAGCAAAGTTTACATCAAGTTTAAGTAATGGCATATCAGGATTGTGTTTATGAGAATGTTTTCTTGTAGTAGAATTTGAACATGTACTTGAAGAAGAAGAAGATAGAGATGAAGGAGGTGAATGAGGAGATTTTGGAGGGTCCTCTCCTTCTTCACTTTTGTCTTTTTTTGAAGATTCCCCTTGAACTAGTCTTTTTTCGTTCCAAGTAATCATCATACAACACTTTTACCATCTATGACATGGCAAAGAAAGTTCTTTGAAACTCTCTTTCGTTTTGAGAAAGTCCTTCTTCCAATGCCATATTCTCACTTTGAGATGTCCTCTTTCTTGATTCAATCTCAGGATCTCCTTCTACAAGATCGCCTTCATGATGACTTAGCTTTTTCCTGGTAATCATGCAAACTCAAACAACCAATTGTCAACCTACTCTGATACCACTTGATCCAAAATTGATCTTTTAAAGACTATGGTTAAGTTTATGCATGAGTAGATTTACCATTTAGGAATTAAGAGAAGAATCTTAATGAAAGAAGTTGCAACCATATAAGAAGTAAAAAAAACAAAAACCATAACATCAGGATTTATAACAGAGTTTGACTCAATTTTTCCTACGTCTCTGGGCCTTTGTCTCAGTGGGGAAGGCTTCTTATTAATATTCAATGCTTTAAGAAAACAAAATAAAGGCTTACATAACAACTCATGAAACTACCTTTCAGATATGCAACTTCTGGACAAAAACAAACATTACCATTGGTTGGAACAAGAAATTCAGAGACTTTTGAGAATGAAGTCAGTTATGCTTGGCTCAACACCTTGGGATTTGGAATCACTTTTATGTTCGGCTATTTGGATGAAAAAATAGAAGACATATTCAGACTCCCTTCAAAATTGTGCAAATTTTGAGTATAAAGTCGACCTTCTTTTGAACAGGCGCTCAAGACCTCTCCTCGACACGAATCCCAATGCTACACCTTGTCAGAGCCGTCTAGTCTCGATTTGTGTGCCAAAAAACTATTTTTTCTCGATTTCCTTGCCTGACTAAATAATCCAAACTGCCAAATTTAGCGACATTTAGCCAAACTTAGCTACAGTTGGCCATATTTAGCGAGATTTCATCAAATTTGAAGGATTCCTACCATATTTGGTGGTAACCGCCAGATTTGGAGGAACCACCAAACTACCTTGACCTTCCAGAAGGTGTCACATGACGCCTCCTCATTGGGCCACGTTTCACCTCGTCATTGGCTTGAGCCATTTCACCTTGCATATTCAGCCGCCACTTGTCATCCGTATGGCCACATCAACCAACCAAACCCTGCCACGTGTCATCCGTATGGTTGCCACATCATTGTACGAACTGCCACATGTCCTTTTTATGGGTTACCACATCATCATACGAATGTCCACGTGTGAGTCCATATAGTCCACGTCAGCATCCGTACAGTGCAACATGTCCCTTCCATACAGTGCCATGTTTCACTTTCGTATGGTGCCAACTCAGCCTGAAAAAGCCAAAAATGCCTACCACGTGTCAGCCTTTGGTGTTGCCACGTGTCATGTTGACGTCAGCA
>JZKD02S1245800.1:1706783-1721713 GCA_000966675.3 Picea glauca
CGACCTAATTCATCATTATGCAGATTATGACTTGTCATTGAGGAGAAGAGGCGCATCTCAGGAGAGATAGTTTAGTGTATTCCAGGAGGAAGACACCAGTTGGATGATTTTGGTGCTGAAAGACACACCCTAGTCACCGGGAAGATCATCCAGGTCTTCCGTCATTCTTCATTGATTCCGCAGTGCTCCCATATTCTGGGAATTATCTTTTAGTTGCTTATTTGTATTCCGGCTAAGATCCTTTTGTCTTTTGATCTAGCCGAGTGTTGTTATTTTATTCAGCCGCAGTTGCTTATTTATATTCTGACTAAGATCCTTTGTATGTTGATCTAGTCAAGTATTGTCAATTATTCAGCCGCATTCGGCCATTTTGTAATCCACGGAGATATCATAATACAAAATTGTAGTCCTTTATAGTGTTTATTATTTGTATGATCATTTATATGTTGTAAACCTTTGATCCTACACACACATTAGCAACGTTTCCTAGACTAGCCAAGTCAGGAGCATTACAAATAGCATAATAGAAGGTCCGTGCATTGCCAATGCCAAAAATGTTATTACTAGGAATATGCTCATCTAAATTAAAGGCTATCTAGAACTGAAAAAAATAGACATTGACTGAAAGGACTCAACCTATGATTGATTACATATTACAACCAACTTATCAATACTTTATCCTTATTTGCCCCAGTATGGCCTCTCCTTGCTGCTCCCAGGGGGAGCCACAAAGTTGCATCCTCTCCAACTCTCATCCCTAGGTTATGGAGGTAATATCAACAACAACCTATATGACCTTTGTTACAGTAACAAAAAATATGCTCAATAAAATGTCTATGTTGTTACTTCCAGCTAAATGTTCCTTCAACAACAAATTCACCCTACCTTCAATCTACCATCATCAATTAATTTCTACCTTGCCCTTAGAGTTGCTTGGTTGCATATTTTCAGATGTATTTCAGTTGAGAGTTCCCTGTGGCATTGGGATTACTATGAGTGAAATCATAAGTGGCTAGACCATGATAACTGAAAAATTTGTAAGGGATTGGTGTAGACCTCCCAAGACAATGCAGGTGCCTTATAAGCCTGCAATTACATTTCAACCTTGAGCTTCCCTAGATTAAACAAAAAAGTCAAAATGTATGTCCTACCTTCTTGCATCTATCTTATAGATGCACAATTCCTCTAGTACAAGTGGTTTGTGCTAGAACAAAGGGGGAAAAATTTACTAACCCTTTCCCTTTGGCCACAACTACCGTGTTGTCTTTGGGATCATTCTCTTGAACACTCGTCATGGAATTAAATCACAGAGAACCATGGGCATATATTTAGGGGTCTTATGAGGAGAAGAAACATTAGGCTCATGTTTAAATAACAGGGTTTTACCTTTCAAGGGAATGGCGTGAGATAAAATCTAGCATTAGAAGTATACTTAAGGTCAAACAACTATTGTTAGAATTACAGAAAAAATAGAAACAATAATGCCCTTTTAATTTTTTGTTACTAGATCAGCATATATGAGAAAAGAAATAGATAGATCTAAAATAAATTATGAGTATAAACAAAATTTTTGAGTGAAAAGACAAACCTCAAGCTTACCTCATGATCTATGATACAACTTCAGCCCAAAATAAATTGGACAAACATTTCTCTCTAAGAAGGCTCCTTGCCATGTTCAATATAGTCTGATTTTTCTTCTCAACCACTCCATTTTGTTGTGGAGTATACCTGGTTGTGGTTTGCATGATTATGCCTTGGGATTTGCAGAAATTTGCAAATTATGTTGAACAATATTCTCGTCCTCCATCTGACCTGAGAATCTTCACATATTTCCCACTCTGATTTTCAACTTCAGCCTTGAACTCCTTGAACTTTGCAAAGGTTTCAGACTCATGTCTAAGAAAATAGTTCCATATTTTCCTGCTAAAATCATCAATAAATGTTAGAAAATAAAATCTACCACCTATTGAATTTGTTTGCATTGGTCCACATAGGTCAGTGTGAACTAGCTCTAAGTGTTGTTTGGCTTGAGTGGAGGACCGTGGAAAGCTTGTTCTCTTATGTTTTTTGAGAATGCAAGACTCACATGGGGGATTTTTCTCTTTGAAGATAGGTAGACCTTTGACCATGGAGTGCTTCTGCAAGAAGCTTAGACTCTGAAAGGGTAGATGTCCAAATCTTGCATGCCAAATCATAGTTTCATTGGGGGTGGATGCACTTTGTGCATAAGATTGGGTCAGATTTCCAGTTCTAAGGGTCAGGGGAAACATTCTATTCTGAGTCATGTGGATTTCATAAATCAATTTTCTACTCGGAGTTTTGTCATATATCCTACATGATGCTCCTTCAAAAAGTACCTTATAGCCATTTTCAACTAGTTGTCCTACACTTAACAGATTATGTTTTAGATCTGGAACGTGATAGACATCGTTTATGTCTTTCTTTACATCTTGTTTAGTGAGAATAGGTACAGTTCCTTTTCCTTGAACTTTGACTAAAGAGTCATCTCCAAGTGTAATGTCATATGAAATAGAAGAATCAATGCAAGAAAGTAAATCTTTATTACCTATCATGTGATTGTTGCATCCATTGTCCAACAACCAGAGGTCCTTGTGTTGTTCTTTAGTTTTGTGACATGAGAGAAACATATCATATGAGGTGTCTCCTTCTTGATTTGAGACATGTGCTCTGCCTGAGTGTTGATATGCTTTCTTCTTCCTGCATTCAGATTCATAGTGCCCATACTTTTTGGAGTAATAGAACTATATGCTTTCTTTGTCATTGGATCTCCTTCCTCTGCCTCTTTGAGGCTGTAAATTTTGATTTTGATTTTGATGTGTGTGACCTTCACCTGAGTGATGGTTTCTTGGACTTCTCCCTCTTCCTCTGTGACCTATGCCTCTGCCTCTGCCTCTCCCTCGACTGAAGGAGAATTGAGTCTTGACGACATTGGCTATTGACTCATCTTCTAGATTTATTTTGGTCTCATGTAACAACATAAAACCCATAAGTTCATCTATTGAAAAATTTGACAGACCCTTGGATTCAATGATGGTTGTAACAAGCATCTCAAATTTCTTTGGAAGACTTCTGAGGACTTTCTCAACAATCCTTTGATCATGGATGGCTTCACTAGTCAACCTGATTTGGTTTACGATTCCCACGACTCTGGTCATAAATTGATCAACATTTCCAGACTCTGTCATTTTTAAAGTCTCAAAATGTGTCCTCAAAGTCTACAGCTTGACTGTTTTGACCTTGTCATTTTCGTAGTAGGTTGTACTGAGAATGTCCCAAGCTTGTTTTGAGGTAACAACACCTATTATTTTTTAGAAAATCGAGTCATCCACTGAGTTTTGAATATAGAACTTGGCCTTATTCTCTCTTTTCCTTTGTTCTGTCTGAGTAACTCTTTCTTGATTTTTCATGGCAGCTAGGTCTGCTGGATCTGGTTCCACATAGCCAAGATCCACTGGATCCCAACAATCATGTGCTTGTAAGAAGGATCTCATTCTGAGAGACCAAAATTCATAGTTCTTTCCAAGAAGAATTGGCCCTTGTGTAGGTCCTAAATTGTTAGAGGTAGCCGTTTTTGAAAAAAAAATCTAGACCAGATAATAGGGATAAAAAAATTACCTCTGATATTGCTTGATGCAAGCAAACAATGCTCTTCTTGTTTCTTGTGCGTAAAACCAGGTCCTCGAGGGTCCAAAACACACCAACGAAGTTCGAGCTCTAGCCCTTTTTTTTTAAATTCGATCTACAAAAAAAATCGATACACAATCCATGAACTGTCGAACAATAGGTAGCAAGATCAATGGTCCTCAACAAGCACCGAGATCGACAACTTAAATTTTGATGTTTCGGGCTTCAACGAATTTTTTTTATCGTACCAACACACACAACACTCGCAAAGTGTCGATCGTCGAAAAGTGCAGATCGAGCGGCTCCTATTCCTCCACCAGATCAACGGCTTTGTGCCTCCTTCGCACTTCGAGCTTCGAAGATTTTTCCACAACACCTTTTCACAAACCCCCCGGATCGCCGAATCGCCGAATACACCCAAGTATTAAATTGACAGTCCTAAAGCTCCAACATATGGACGGTTCAGATTTCTTCTCTTCAGGCTTCGATGATTTTTAATCCGTTAAGAACTTACTTCCTCTAAATAGGCGAGCAAGATAAGTTCCGAACAAGATAAAAGATCAACTGTCCTCGTTGATCTGAGATCAATGGCCCACAATTCCTTCGAGACTCCGAGCTTCAGAGCCTTCCACCGCTCTAATTTACAATACTCACAAAGTGTCGAAGTGGCGAAACACACAGATCTAATGGTCCTCAGACCTCGGCAAACCAACGACCAATATCTTTTCCGGAACTTCGGCGTTCGGGAGTTCACGTCTGCTGACTTGCGCAAACCTCCAGAGTGTCAGATCGCCAAAATGTTGGATGGCTTCCACGTGTCTAGCGTGATCAACGACCTGGATTTACTCCGACTCTTCGAAGCTTCGGGCGATTGGTAACCTTTAGCCCCTGTGCTCTACTTCCTTCGAAGTACGAGATCACCAAATGCAGGGATCGTTTGACACGTGTCTATTGGATCCAACGGTCTAGAGTCACTTCGGATCTCCGGGACTTCGAGAACCTAGACACCTTGTCGACCAAAGTCCCGCGGAGTGCTATACCACTGGACTGTAGGATATGCTGACACGCGTCCTCTGCTTGGATCGATGGAAAAGATTCGTTCTGGGATTTGGAACTTCAGGAGCTTTTGACTACTTTGCAACCCTTGCACGAATTTCGTCGAATACGCGAAGTCCTTTGTCTTCTCTACATGTGAACACAGACGACTACTATCGCTCATACCCAGATCTAATGGCTGAGATATGTTTGTCTCCTCTGTGTGCTCCTTGTCTTATATGGGCTTGATCTAACATCCTAGATCTGCTTCCGCGACTGATCTAACGACTATTGTAGCTTCTCTTGTGCTACTTCTACATTTTCCTCCCGAAGAAAAGATTTCACGAATTCTTAAACGCTTCGTCTTTGAATCTCCTTCTGCAGGTCTACCTCCACGCGTTGTGATGTCTCCAGTGCTACTTTAGCGAACTGCTCTCCGGGCTCTTTTAGCAGACTACTCTCCAGGCTTTGTGAAGAGTCTTACCTCCCGAGCTCTAATACCATGACAAAACAAGAAACAACGCAGAATAGAGAGATCAAGAATAGAAATTGCAGAGTGCAATTGTATTAGATGATAGTCTAAAGATATAAAGGGAAAAAACAAAACCACCAAATCAAGAAATCAGAACCAAATCCTAACGACTTGTACAGCTGGCCAAAACAACTGCAGTGTACAATCACACATTGTTGAGGTTATAACTAACAAGCCGAAAGCTAATTATCCAACAAAAATTTGGAAGGCTAATTATTCAAGAGATGTTGGGAGTGAGTTTGAAGTCCGCGAGACGCCATAAAAGAAGCTCCTCTTACCTTGACTTTGTCACTCGATCCTCTATGAGTATCAAGGACTACTATAAGCTCCTCGGGTACTGATAAGGAGCCATGGCGTGTCTGTAACTTCTGGGTCGCCATTATAGATTAGCGTACTCTAAAAGTTTGGACTTTTACGGAAGTTGTTCGGCCTCTCCGAATACACATAACAAAGGTATGTCTGCATAGTATATACTTTGTAAGTTGGTTTGGTTTATGGCTTAACAGTAAGAGTTGTAATGTAACATTCGTCTGGTTGAAATACAAATCTTTTATGGTTGATATGTTATCCCTCCCACGATTAAAATATTCATTGCCAAATATTGCTCAAATAAACTAACAATTTAAGAAAAGACTATACATTAATAATCACAAACATATTCATTTGAATTCACTTGGATTAAAGGTAGTAGGAGTTGCACTCAACATCCCATTCTTAACTTAAGAGGCTTGTTGTTAACTAAGAGATGTAGCCAATCATATAATCCAGCGTCCACTCAACAATTTTACTGGTAAAGTCTACGAAGGTATACATACCTTACCCCCCTCTGGATTTGAACCTATGACCTCTTAAGAGAAAACACATGTTCTTAACCATTAAACCCACTCAAACTGTATTAAATGTCGTGTGAAAACCAAGATTTTCAACAAATCATAAGCTGATGAGTTAATTGAAATCACTTATGAAGATACATATTTATTAATATGCATCTTGCTACTACGTATGAAGTTGGATATGCACCTTCAGATTTGAAATGCATATCCACTCTCACTCAGTAGCAAGATGCATAATGTTTATCTAAATACTACTCCATGTTCACTTCTTCCAGCGTGAAAGCCGGCTTTATCTATTCACCGATCTCTTTCACCAAAGGTCGCAAGTCGCAGCTGAAGTAATTGAATTCACCGACATTTTGTGGGCTGAATTATCTATGTACCGTCCCCATGTTTGCTTCCAGCGTGAAAAACGGGGTGCTGTTTACTCACCGACATTTTGTGTGGCCACCGGTGGAATTATATTCTCTTTCACCAAAAAGTCGCAATTCATACGCTGGCTGTATTAATTGAATTCACCTAAATTCTGGGAGATTGTTGGCGGAATTATGGATGATAAATATCACCCTGCTATGCAGCATGTGAGGGTAGCTATACGATATATTTACCCTCACGCAGCATTGAATTGCAGACCCCATGGTTGGTTCTGGCGTGAAAATTGAGGCCAAGTCGGAGGCTAATTATCCAGGAAATGTTGGGAGTTTTATTAACGTTTGAACTCCGCGAGGCGCTATAAAACCTCCTTGAGTCTTGATATCAGAGAGTATAAGGCACTGTTAGAAGTCCCTCAAATATTGATATGGGAGCCGTGGTTTGCCCGTAACTTCGGGTTCGCCATTGTAGATCTAGAGGTGCGTCTGTAGCAAGTTGTTGGGCCTTTACACGTGAGAATACACAACAAAGGTATGGCTGTATACCTGTATACTTCGTGAGTCGGTTTAGGGTTTAGGGTTTAAAGATTGTAATGTAACATTCGTCTTGTGGAAATACAAATCTTTTATGGTTTATATGTTATCCCTCCCACATACGTGTCTTCTCGATCACTATCTTATCACTACTAACTAATATTCTGAAAACTAGGTTTTGATGGCTGCCATCCTCCGAGCAATTGGGGTATGGTTAGCAAAGTATACGCTGGATGAATTAATTGAAAATGCTGCAGCTCCCGATATTACAGCACAAACAAGCAGAATAGATATACTACATTTCATAGAAAAGAARGATAAAAGGGATAGCGAAACRATGATGTGGGGATTGTTATACACATATCATGAGATCTTCAAAGAAGCAAATGYATTGYTCTATTTTAAGAGGATTGCAGGTCATATTGCGATGGGTGGTGCTATCTTAAATCATGGAGATTACCCAAATCTCCATAAGTTCTGGGAAATGATAGTAGGCAAGAAAATCTTCAATTCCGAGTTGARAGAATCTCACCCAGATKTCCACCCAGRAGTAAGAGCGTTATTAAGAACTCAAATGATTCTATTAATGGAATATGTGGGCTTCARGAGAGAGACTGTTCTAGAGATGTTAGAAAAACACTGGCACGAGGAATTGAGGATGGAAAGAAATTATCATTATGGACATTACTGGGAAACACCATGCTGTTTCTTCGGCCCTCGCAAGTTTTCAATAAATTTGATCGTCTCTGGGCCCTTAACAGATGGAAGAATTTGGGATGGAGCAGAACACAAGTGGTATGCTAGAATAAGGAAAATCTATAAGGAGGAAATACTCGATAAAGCTGAGCATAAAGCTGCTCTAGATCCCCGTCCCAGAGAATTAAAAGCCCTCTGGAAACCTGCTTTAACATGTGAATCAGCAAGAATAGATGCAGATGGTGACTGGTTCAATGAAGATGCGGAAAGAAGTGCACAAGAATTATGGAAAATACTGACATCTAATAAATATGAATGGCCTGGTTGGGATGAAGCAAGAAAAGATTGTAACCTAGATTCGCGAGATCTTGATATAAAGGTTCCATTGATTCCCAAACAGTGAAGTTGGATTCATCTGCAATGCGACCTTGGCGAATGCTCTTATCAATGGACCATCTGAGCCACGAGTTTTATATATATATAAAAGTATTTTTGTGTTTTTTGGTAAGGTCGGGAAACCTGGAGTTGAAAGGCCATCCTTCCATATGTATGCCACGTGTTCAGTCAGTAAGTTGTGCGTTCTAGGTGTTGTTTTTTAATCTCAATATATGTCTCATCTTATCTCCTAACTTCCTTTTTCAGTAGTTTAAACATTATATGTCTCATCTTATCTTCTAACATTTTACTGTTTGACTTTCTAACATTTTACTGTTTGACTGTTTTTTTGTTTGATTTTACTTGAAATTTGGTGATGAATGGTTGGATATGCAGATTTGAATAGCTAAATTAATATAATACTAATGTTGCAGATTTGAGTGGCTAAATTAATATAATACCAATGCTTCAGGGGTTTTTGAACATGCTGAATCCATTTATACATTCAAAAATACAATTTAAACAACAAAAAATAGTAATTTTATCCAAATTTACATCACAAAATTTCAACCAAAAAAACCGTAAGATATAAATACATGTTATTTTACATACATGATGGTGTAATTTACATGGTGTTGTAGTTTAAGATAAATATAAATATATATAAATATTTTCTGAAAAAAACCAAAACTTAAAAAGTTTATACAGATAAGATGTTAGGTATTACAGATAAGGTATTAGGTCCACATTCTATATAAGTTAAAACATATTTAATAAATAAAAAATAAAAATTTCAAAAATTTTATAATTATTCAAAAATAATAAAAATATGTAAATAATTTTTTCCTAAACAAAATAAATACTTAGTTTTATGGAAAAATAATATGTGAAAATGTTGAAAAGATCTCAACTTAGTAAATGCTTCATTGAAATAGTTTTCTAAAAATATAGAACTTAGTTTTATGGAAAAATAATATGTGAAAATGTTGAAAAGCTCTCAACTTAGTAAATGCTTCATTGAAATAGTTTTCTATAGAAAAGAGGACAATTTGAAAATTTTATTAAAAATAGTAAAAGAGATTTAGTCAAATTGATATAAAAATTAATTTTCAAGAATTAAAATATTAAGTTAACCTTTTAAATTAAAAATAAAACAAATAAACAAATCAAATTAATATAATAATCAATTAATATAAAATGCAAGAATAAGATAATAACATCTATCTAAATGTACATATCGATATTAACTTTTCCCTTTTCTAAAACAATATTTTCATAATAATTAATTTGATCCTTGATGTCACATTTTCTAATTTAGATTAATATTTTAATTTATGAGGATAAGTTGACATAGTAGTAAAATATAAAAAAAAAAGTAAGCTAAAATGTGGACAAATTAAATTTTTTTGATGAGTTTGAAATTTGGAAAATGTTCAATATCAAATTTTCCATCAATCACAATAAATTATAACCTACCACTAAATTTTTAAAAATGGTTAAATTTATTCACCTATTAACTTACTTTTAAATAATCTTCCTCATACATCATCATGATCATACTTTTAAATAATCTTCCCATCCTATTCCAGTTACTCTAGTAATATCATTATAAGATCATTAGTCATATTATTATAAGATCATTAGTCATATTAGAGACTATGCAATAGAATGAGTATATATTAATCATAATTTCTAACCTACCCAAAATTCTTATTAGATTAAGAGAAAAAAAATTCAAAAAAAATGATTGAATTTGTTTATTTATTAACTTGTTATTAAAAAAGAATATAACTTTATAATAAAACATAAAAATTAATATTTTCCATATATCATTATAAAAAAAATTTAGTAACACTTTTATGATTTCCAATGTATTTAAATATTTTGTAAAAAGATAAAATTAAACATTTTAGTATTTGAATGATGAAATCAAAACAATAAAAAATTATGATTTTATAGCTATTTTTTCAAAGAGTTTATGGTTTTATATTTTTCTAAACCTAATAAATTCAACTAAAACGTGAAATTAGTATGTCAAATGTTAATAAAGGATATGCCGATCTTAACATAATGAAATTGAACGTTTTTAAAGTGTAGAGCTAGATATGTAGTAATATATTCTTTTTTAATAAATAGTTGATTTAGTAAAAAGTTATGGACAAATCATAAACATCTATATATATTTGTAATGATATATGTGAAAAAAAAATATTTCAAAAAATTTGAATTTGAATGTGTAGAATATATTTATATATGTTTATAATTTCATTAAAAAGAAATTAATAATATATTTGAATTGTTTATTTAAATGAGATATTGAAAGAAAAATAAAGATGCTGAATTATTTATGTTTTATGCACTCCATACCACTCGATTGGTTACTCTTAACTTAAGTCTAAAGTAGATATATAAGATGAGATATGACAAATTTATATAACATATAGGTGGGAAGAGTCTTCGAAAACACGAGTGAATTCTCATGAATATCAAACTCCCCTTGTTCACACACGTCGAATTTGTCTTTAAAAGCACAATATGGTCACACATGAGCACATTGGTAGTTGAAGATGAACCCCCTTACAGAGGGGTACCTGCCATGCCCCTTGAGGGGGCCAAGATTTGATGCAACCATTTCTTGTTGTTGTGGAGGGAATGGATAAGTCAACACAACAGGTTGATGGGAAGCTTTCTGCTAGGCAAAGTAGTGATGAATCTCATCCATTCTTGGGCATTGTTGAGTAAGATTATCATCCCCACAAATCTTGCACATGTATTTCACCTTCCTTTTCTCTTTAGTGCCTCCACTAGCATTTTTTGGGGTTTGTTGAGTCCCCTGATCATTATTAGAAGTTTTCTTTTTGTTCTTCTTCTTCCATCCACGTTGCTGAGGATTCTTCAATTGTCCCACCGAGACACCGGAAATGGAACCAACCATGCCATCAACATGTGGTCATCGATTTGGTTTGTCACGATCATTCAACGACCTCAATGCATGGGGAATAATATTGTACAAGGTGCCATACTAAGAGTAGATAAAATCTAACTATTGGGCATGAAGTATAGCTTGCTCCTCGGTCACTACCCCTAACATAGCAACATCATTGGTTGTGGGAGGTAACAAAGACTTAGTGAACCAATCTGCAAGGAGTTCGTCGAGAATCTTGACCCTTATGAGCCTACTTTTCCACCTCCACTCATGGATATGATTAGAAATATGGGTGGAAATATGTTAAGCCCTAAATAGTGGCTCATTACCCCTTAATTGGGGCATACTACATTAGTAATGTTATTTTATTTATGTCGTCTTTATTCCATTAGTTGTAATTATACCTCCTAGTCTCCTATATATACCAAGGAGACATTTTCATTTTGAATCATCTGGAAATTGTACATTTATGTGGGCATAAGGAGGTTGCCCCCTCGAAGAGGCTTATTATCTGAATTTATCTCTTTTTCAAGGCGTTGAGTACTTATTCTAAGGTTTTTCTATGCTATATTGATATTTGGTTCTTAACATATGGTATCAGAGCTCAAGGTCTTGGGGTTTCGCTGCTACATTTGAGACACCTTGGCATTTTCACTATAATTTTTTTATACAACGTTTCAGAAGGAACGTCTTAGAGGATATTTAGTAGACGGATCAAGGTACGTTGGGTTAAAATTTCAGCTCCTGAGGCCTTATACTTTTGGAGATACATCATGTGCACAATAGGGTTCTGGAATCATCCTGAACTGTGCCATTGCAGAATTTTCGCTATAAAACTTTTTCTGTAACGTTTCAAACCCTAAACTCCGGACGTTATTTACATAAATTAGTAAAGTATCTGTGGTAAAAAGTTCATCTTCTGGGTCATCTTACATTTGTAGATACAACCTATGGAAGATATGGTATATGACTAGTCCTATTGACTAGTTTCAAGAAGGTGTTCTAGGTAAAACAATCATAACTTCTTCCTAGAGTATCCAAATTGAGTGAGACCAGTCGCATTGGATAGTGGACAGTCTGTAGTATTTCTGGTACTATTTTTAGAATTTTATATCAATTATTTTGTGCAAGGCACACTATACAAGTGAGATCTCCTAGAAAGACCAAAAATCAACAAGTTGTGGGGAAGTTACCGTAAATTCCACTTGGCACATCCAATTTTGATCAGACTTGTTGTATTGCAGAGAAGAAATACCAGAGACCTACAAAAAAATAAAATTTCATACACGGAAGGGCCAAAATTTTGGAGATACAATAAAATGAAGATTGTCTAGTAGAACCACCTCAAAATCAAGGTTTAAAGTGATACTTGGCCAACATGCCACCAAAAAAGGGAACTTCTACACCAAATAAGCCTCCAGACAATCCTACTTATACTCTTGATGAAGGTGAACAAATGTGTAGGGACATAAATGAATTACAAAAGAAGACAGTAATAAAAGATGAACTATAAGAGATGGCGGCTAAGTTGGAGGAAAAGATGGATGGCTTAAAAGAGGAGATCTTGGAAGTATTGAAAAATCTCGTAATAGAGAGGACACCTGAGACTGAAAATATATCCCATGAAATTCATGATGAGGACACAAAGAAGGTGAATCAAGAATGGAGAAACTCCAACTTTGGGTTGAAGACCAACTACGTTCCTAAGATCGATACTTCTTCCTAGAGTATCCAAATTGAGTGAGACCAGTTGCATTGGATAGTGGACAGTCTGTAGTATTTCTAGTATTATTTTCAGAATTTTATATCAATTATTTTGTGCGGGGCACGCTATACAAGTGAGATCTCTTGGAAAGGCCAAAAATCAACAAGTTGTGGGGAAGTTACTGTAAATTCCACTTGACACATCCAATTTTGATCATACCTGTGGCATTGCAGAGAAGAAATATCAGAGACCTACAAAAAAATAAAATTTCATATTCGGAAGGGCCAAAATTTTGGAGATACAATAAAATGAAGTTTGTTTAGGAGAACCACCTCAAAGTCAAGGTTTAAAGTGATACTTGGCCAACATGCCACCAAAAAAGGGAACTTCTACACCAAATAAGCCTCCAGACAATCCTACTTGGATTTTTGATGAAGGTGAAGAAATGCGTAGGGACATAAATGAATTACAAAAGAAGACAGTAACAAAAGATGAACTACAAGAGATGGAAGCTAAGTTGGAGGAAAAGATGGATGGTTTAAAAGAGGAGATCTTGAAAGTATTGAAAAATCTCGTAATAGAGAGGACACCTGAAAGTGAAAATGTATCGCATGAAATTCATGATGAGGACACAAGGAAGCTGAATCAAGAATGGAGAAACTCCAACTTTGGGTTGAAAACCAACCACGTTCCTAAGATCGATATGAGAAAGTTTGATGACAATGACCCTATCACATGCATACTTCAGATGGAACAATTCTTTGATCTACATAATGTGCCACATACACAAAAGGTACAAAGTGCTTCTTTATATTTAGAACCCAATCAATTTGTATGGTATCAATGGCTTTGTTCTCGCAAATCACTCGTCACTTGGAAAATTTTCACGGAAGAAATGATAGCACACTATGAGGATACAAGGAGCAATACCTTCTTTAGTCAATTGATAAATCTCAAGAAAAAGGGTTCAGTTACAGAGCACATTGCGAACTTCCAAAAATTGAATATAAAGGTAACATATATTCTAGATGAGCACTTGATTGATGTATTCATAGGAACTTTAAGAGATAACATTCAACATGAGGTTGGCCTTTGGGAACCCAAATCATTGGAGAATGCATTTAGGGTGGCAAGAAATGTTGAAAGTAAAAATATGGCCGCTATGGCTACTAGAAGGACCAATCCTAACATCTATAGAGAGAATAATGCTCCTTCTTCTAAAACACCTCAACCTACAAGGTTAACACCTCAACATTTGGAGGAAAGAAAAGAAAAATGTTTATGATTTAATTATGACAACAAGTACAGTAAGGGACATAAGTGTGGTGAGAAGAAATTATCTACATAGATTGTGAAGATGAAGAAGAATAAGAATAAGAACAAGAACCATCTCAAGATGAAAATGTAGAAGTAATTTCGTCTGAAGAGTTGACTTCCACGATATCGTGTAATGCATTGGTTGGAATTATCTCTCCTCAAACCCTCAAGATCGAAGGATATATCAAAAAGAAAAAGGTAATAGTCCTAATTGATTTTGGCAGTATTCATAATTTCATTCACTAGAAATTATCCAAAGCTCTCAATTGCTTTGTATATCCAGCCCCAGAGTTTCAAGTAATGATTGCAGATGGAGGAACTATCAATTGCTCAGGAAAATGCAAGAAGATAAATCTTACTATGGGGGAATTGTAAATTCTAACCTTGTACAATGTCTACTGTAAATAGATATTCAGAAAAGAACAGAAAAGATACAATGGAAAATACAAACATTACACAAGATTTTTCCCCTGGAAACCCAAATTGGGAAAACCAACATATATTATATTCATTCATTTGTGTTACAATGTTTACAATACAAAATACATATAGGAGCCAACAGCATCCAAAATTCTAACCCAATGACCTGGATGAATCAAAAACCCTAATTCCTTAACCGGAAATAGAAAACCATCGGCAAAGAAACCATGTGCCGAAAAACCACCTAAATATAATGCGGTCCCGATGCGAAAAAAAAAAAAATTTGGGGGCGCTGCACCCCCTCTAACCCCCTGTGCGCCCGGTGTAGATGCTCATACACTACTACTATTGCAAAGAATATAACACATAACCAACAAGAATATGTAATGAATAGTCCAATGATTGCTATACCCATGGGTGGTGCGGATGTTGTACTAGGAATCCAATGGTTACAATCATTAGGAACAGTGAGTTTTAATTTTCAAGAACTTTTCATGAAATTTTCATTGGAAGGAAAAGAAATTGAGTTAAGAGGTATCAC
>JZKD02S1245801.1:9877-40058 GCA_000966675.3 Picea glauca
CTTGAATATATTGTGATCTTCATGTGTTGATGAATCTTGTATGCACTTAATAACTCAATAAATTAGTAGTAGTTAGTGATTCCAAGAAATAATTTGGCTTGGGATCATTATAGTGCATGTGTTTTTGTTGATTCCCAGTTAAGTGAAAATAAATGGTATCTAATGTGTCTGTCCTTTTCTGATCGCGTTTTCATTGATATATGCATTCCTCTGGTGATGCCACTTTAAGACTTCTTATTTACCCTGATTGATTGCTCTACGTTTTTCCTGATTGTGTTTCCATGGTTGGGAGTATCACTGACGATTTGCCAACTTCTTAGGTCTGCATTTGTTGTATTTACTGGGCGTTTTCCATCCTTAAGACTGAAGTCGTTGCATGGGTGTATCAGTTGTGATTTGCCTTTACACAATGGCTATATGATACCTTTGCTTCCTGACGAATTTGCTCCAATCCATTTTATTATCTCTGCGCCTTTCAACTGTGTTGACCTACATTTTTAATAAATGGCATTTACGAATATAAATACTGGCAATGCGAGTTTATATTTCTTTTCACAACGCTCTTATATTTCCCCTTGAGTTAAATCGTTACTAGAACATTTTTTTTAATTGTTGAATGGCCTGTCTGCATATTCCCTCTTATAGAGAATATGTTTCTACTTCCTTATTTCCTGTGATAGCACTTTTTCAGTTTAATCAGTTTCACTTCCGTGGAATGGTATTTACGGAGGAGTCAAATTGCTATGACCGTGCCCGGTAGCGAGCCCATTATTTGAGACAACGATACTCCCTGGAGGGCAATTACAACTCTGTGTTTTATTTTATTTTTCAGCTTTCGCCCAACAAATTCGGGCTGCGTGTATCACTGTTGACCGAGTTTCTCCTTTGTCTGATAGTGACGTTGTGCCTTGAGACACCGTGAAATGTTTTGGTTCGCATGCGATTGTCTTTTGTTACCTGGCAATTTTGTTAGTTGTTAAAGACTATGATTTACTTGAGACTTGGTGTGTTACCCTCCCTAGGAATGCATTTCTTATTTATTAACATCACTTGACACCGAAATTATATTAATGACTGATGTGACTATATCACCGTCTACATTATAACATCATTTCCAGCCAAATTATATTGATGACAACCACGGCCTTTAGTTTTCGTATTTAAATAAAACAGACTTGTCCAAATAGAGGTATTTATTATTTACAGCTTTAGTATTGACTAAATTTTAGACTTGCTTAATTGATTGCCTTTAGTGTTAAACTAGACTAGTACATTGATAACCAATTTATAATTTAGACTGACTCCATTTATTTGCATTTCATGTTAATTTGAGGGTACATTAAAGACTAATTGTAAATTATTATTGTTAACAAATGTGATAATTGCAGCTTGTACCAAGATATTGTTAATGTTGGTTATGACGTTAACTTCTAAGTTAGATGGTAATTGTAGTTTATGGTTTTAGTATTGATTAAATTATATTTGTCAATTAGATGGTAATTATGGACAATGGTAATTAGACTTGCTAAATTGGTTGTATTTAATGTCAATTTGATTGTAAATTAATAACTAATTTATAAATTAAACATGCTAGTTAGATTTTAATTAATGTTAATTAGATGGTAATTTTGACGAGTTTAGACTTGATGAACGATTGGGGTGTTGGTGAAGTCGCGTAAAAGTTGCATTTTTTCCTTTGAGTAACGTCATCAGGAGTCTTGTCGACCGGTTGCTTGGGGTGTGGGCGTAGTCTTCTTGTCTTTTGTTTCGCATCCTAGCGCGCTGGATTTTCTTGAATCCTTGGTCCTATTGGGATGTGTTGTGCCAAGGTTATTGACATGTCTATCATCTGCGGAAGGCATGATTCCTGATGAGGGGATCATGGTGCACCCTATTGGATAGTGGCAAATGATAACTTGGTCGGACTCAGTGCCTTTTGTGTGAGTGTTGTCGAGCATTGTAAGTTTTCTTCGACTCATGGGGTGAACGCCTTCATGCCTTGGGTTCGCGCACCTTGAGGTTCTAGTCTTTGTTCGTCAAGGTCGTGGTGTCGGGAGGGGAAATGTTGTCCCTTAGCTTGTAGGCATGGTCCTGTTGTGTCAGGCGGGTAGTCGTTTTCCATTGTTGTTTTACGCATGTTTCGCCCAATTACTCTTGTGTTAGCGCGTGGATTCATAGTTTTCTATTGCATGATCGGTGCACATGTGTTCGTCGTCTAGGTATGGTTAACTGTGTCGTCGTTGCCTTCCTTCCTAAAAACAAAAAAAAATTGCACCTTCTTCTTCACTTGTAGTCATAACAATGGGGTCGTTATAACATCTCGAATCTCTTTTGGTAGACGATATTCAAAATAGGTTGTTCAAGCATTTTAGAAATGATTTTATTCATATGGTCAATGCCAGATTGGAATTTATTAGGGGGAGCAGAAGAAGCAACTTGCATGATAATTTCCATGCTCGGAAGAGCACTAGCAGTACCAAAGGATGGTTTTACATGATTAGGAGCAGGAGGAATGACATAATAATTTTTTCCTTCTTGTTTAGGAGTGCAGAGCATCTAAAGATAATGTTCTGGGAAATATTTTGGAAATTGTTTAAATCCTTCAACCCACTCTTTGATTTCTTCAATTTCTTCACTTGTGGCTCTGAAATCAAAACCGGGATGATTATCTTCTTCTACAGTCGTTAGTCAAAAAGAATAACTTCTGGATAAAGTTTGCTTGTGTCCTTTTGTTACTATTTTAAGAGAAGTTTCACAGACAAACTTAGGCTACTTATTTAGTTGTTGTGTCCTCAACAGAATTGTGCCTAAGGAATCAAGTCTTTTATCAAGCTTGATTGAAGCTGCATCTATGGATTTCCTTATTTATTCTATGTCTTTTATGAGATGTACTAAATCCATCTTAGTATTAAGCAATTTTGTTTTCTCTTGTTCTTCTTTTACAACCCTTTTTATCTGTAGTATATCTAGAGCAATGTCATCAATATTGGCTCATGTTAATTGATGTTGAAAGTTACCATAATTAGATAATTTAATTTAAAAGGACACAGTTTCAGATGCAACTAGAGATCTATTATTCAAATATTCTCCTTTTATAGTTCTGTCAAAACTATATTGTTTGAAAGGAGTATCGAGAAGATTTCTTCTGCGAACATATGCCATAAGATTTGAAGTTGTTGTAACTTCCATATGAGAATGTATTCTAGGTATGGAAAACGTGAATAAGGATGTCGATGTATGTTTCTTAATCTTGTGAAGTACTTTGCTACAAACCGGACATGTTGACCTTTTTTCCAAAGTTTTGAATCAGAGGATGTAACACAAGGTTCTTCAAAAATAGGTTCATTTATAAAAGAGCAAGCAAGAAAATGTTGGGATACAAAATTTATAGAAGTAGATATAGATAATGGTGGTTCGAAATAAATTGGATCTGGATTAGAAGGAATTCTAAGGGAATTGATAGATCTATAAAACATTATTGGAGTATTTATAAGAGATGGGGATGACAAGAGTTTATCTTTCAGGAACAAGTTCTTATATTTGACTTCCCGAGAATCAAGATAATTAGTCCTTGTTCATTCAAAGGTGATGGGAGTGGCATGTTTGGATTTATCTGACTTCACCATGCTTAGAAGATGTGAAATCTAAAGGACTTTGTGAGTGAGAGATGGGAGAGTATCATTTCCAAAGCAGAAAATGACCATGTATATTTGAGTTGTATAATCTAGAACCAGGGTTAACCCTAAAACCTTGTGGGTAGATGTAAGCTTTAAGAAGGTTATAGATACGTGGATAAAAAAGGATTACATAATACTTTGGAAAGATAGTGAAAATAAAGGGACCTTGATGAAGGGGTCTGATAAATCCTCCTATGATAGCATCAGAAAATTCTATGTGTTTGGTATCTACTGCAACACACAAAGAAGCCACATTTAAATATGGATGAACTAAAGGACCAAGGCCAAGTTGACTGCTCCAAGACTAGCATATTTGTTTCCTTGTTTCTTAGCTCAATCTATTTGAGATTTGTCAAGTAAATTTATGTGAATTGGTTCATCTTCATTAGTGAACACTATGTCAACCGAATAGATTTTTATCTGAGTGTGGGATTTATAGTTCCACCATTTCATTTTATAAACTTCTTCTAGTAAGATACCAGGAAGTTTTGAGTCTGCAGAAGGATTAATATCATTCATTGTGATAATAGATGAGGAAGGTTCAACATTATGGAAATATGATCTTCATTCTTCAAGAGAAACAAAAGTATATTTTGCATTATAGTCTAGTGTCTGGAGCTCAATTGTATCCAATGAAGGATCCATGGAGCACTTACCAATTCAGACAGTAAAGAAAGAGGTTTAGCTCAAGAAGTGTCCCATGGGAACTATGGGAGTTAAACCTTTGAGGGCTTACTATGGTTGTCTCTTCACCTATGGCCTTAGAATATCAATAAAATAGATCTCAAATACTTTCACACTATTTCAAATAGAAATTTCATTCAAGATAATTGATACAGTACAAAACTGAAAATTCATCCAAAAGATATTATAGATTAATTGCAGAAACATAAGTCGATATTTTATTGTTGACCTGAAGATTACAAAACTTGGACTAGCTCTGATACCAACTCTTCCAAGACTGACTCCAAGTTTTTGACCGAACTCAAATCCACAATTTAAGCAATTCACACTCTCAGACAACACTCTTGTCTGATCATCTTCGAATGGTGAATATCGCCACATACTTTTACAACACTTACAAATGATAGAAATAACTCTATATAATATCTAATTCTGATCCTATGATATCACCTTAAGGAACATAGGGAGAGAATACACATAGGTCCATACACACAAACTTATTTACACTTGAGATCCCTGGTTTTCTTGTGCAAGATTGCAATATGCACGAGCACAAATGATACCCAAAGCTCAGACTCTCAAAACTCAAATGCCAAAATGAGACCTCTGATTTCTTATTTATACAAGCACAACCTTTGAATGGACATAGATTAATTATCCTCAAGCCTGGGAAGTTAAATATAAGAACCTGTGCCTACAACATAAACTCCTATCATCCCCATTTTCTATAAATACTTCAGTAATGTTTGATAGATCTAGCAATTTCTTTCGAATGCCTTCTAATTCAAATACAATTGATTTCAAACCACCATTATCTATATATACTTCTGTAAATTATGTATCCCATCATTTTCTGCTCGTTCTTCTATAAATGAACTTGTTTTTGAATAACCATGTGCTACATCCTATGATTCAAACCTTCGGCACAAAGGTTAGCATAGATATTTTCCAGCTTGTAGCAAAGTACTTCACAAGATTAAGAAACATATGCGTACATCCTTATTCATTTTTTCTCTACCTATAAGCCATTCTCATGTGGAAGTTTTCTCGATACTCCTTTCAAACAGTATAGTTCTGACAAAACTATAGAAAGAGAATATTTGAATGATAGATCTTCAGCTACTTCTGAAACTATGTCAGATGAAGTTAAATTGGCTAATTATGGTAACTTGCAACATGAATTAACAACAACCAATATTGATGACATTGCTCTAGATATACTGTAGATAAAAAGGGTTGTAAAAGAAGAACAAGAGAAAATAAAATTGCTTAATACTAAGATGGATCTAGTACAACATGTCATAAAATACATAAAAGAAATAAAGAAAGCCATATGTTATCCCTAAATTATGCACCTCATTGCTAAGGAGCAAAGATAGGGCACTGCAGTTATTGCAATGGTTTTTTGTAAATCAAGGTTGAATAAAATTTGGTTTAAGGAGCAGGGAGTAGGTGAGTTAAAAGATTTAAAAGGTCTTATAGAAATTTTAATTCAAAATATAAACAACATTTTACTTAGTCAAAGGAATTCACACTAAAGGATTAGATAAATGAGTAAGGTATAAGAAAACACACAATGCAAGCTAACAATCTGTCTACTTGCAAAAAATAATATTTCTAGGTTCAAAATAATATTTCAAACTTGAAAAAAAAATATTTGAATACAACTCTTTGAAATAGGTAATATATCAGTAAGTAACTCACTAGAATTATAGCTGAAACAAAGAGAAATAAATGTTTTGCATAAATTTCAATTGTACTCAAATAAGATAGAAAAGATGAGAAACAAAGTTAAAACAGTCTAACCAACTAGAGTGTTTGATTCATTGCGTGCAAAATGTTACAGGCTTTATGCTCTTTACAAAAATCAGACCAATGTCTTCTCCCAAGTCCTACCAAAATTGAACCCCCGTGTTTTCATTCATAGTGACAGTATTTATAATTGTAGACTCTTTACACACTCGTAGAAATCAAGTAAACCCAAAATAACACCAAGATCTAATCCACTATAGAAAATTAGTATTTGTTGACATCAAATGTTCACAAATATGGAAATATCCCTAAGGATTGGAATTGGACCTGGTTTTTCAATTGCTAATTCATCATTCTCCTCGAAATATGGATCTTTTTTGCCAGGTGTTCTTCCACTTCCTTTGACTACTAATTGATAAATGATCTCTTGGAAATGTTTGATTCCATGCCTTTGAATTATTCAATAAAATATGCGACTTGATCCTCAAATATTCCCTATAAATATGGAGATATTGATTTGAGAAGATTTTGATTTATTATTGTGAATAGTCTACTCCAAATATTCAATGCTTGATTTTTTGAAAATTCATTTGCGTTGGATATGGTTGGAAATCCACTTGGAGTTGGTTTGACTTTATTGAGTGATGATTGGGCGTGTGAAAACTGGTTGCAACAATATTCTGGAAAATTTTGTTTTGATAAAATGAGGACTTCTCCTAAACCGTTGAGAAATTATGAAAACCGCTCACAATTGGGGTAAATGGGCCCATTTTGGAAGTGGATTTTTAATGTTTTTGGAATATTATTTATGGTTTGATTGGAAATGGAGCCCGAAATTATCTTCTTGGAATAAATTTCTGCCTAATTTTTGGAAGAGATTGCAACAACTCAATTCCCTCTAGTTCCATGCGAAGAAGTTGGACATCTTTGTTCTTTGTCATTTTAAAATACCAAACCCTGCTTCTTGTTTGAATCCCAAAAGTTTCCTCTGCAAATAAGGGTTGGTATACATGCAATATTCAAATCTCTTCATACGCGGGAATATAAGTGTTGGATAACGTTGTCATTGATGACAAGGGATTGCTGTCAAGGGTGAAAGAATTGATGTCAAAGGTCAAAGGATTGATATCAAAGGATTTGTGTCAAAGGAACAATGTCTTGTCATAGTATATCGATGTAGTGATTGATGGATCATGTATTTTCCTTGATGTCATACATAAATGGAGATGGATCAATGAGTTGTCATTGATATACGATGCATAGTTGGATTGATGTAAAGATGACTCATTATTTTCTTGTCATGGTTGATAGGGAGTACAAATGGATGAACTCCAAAGTGGTCCCCTTATGGTGAAATCCCTCACGGGAAGATGCTTTGCGGTTGAGTTTTCCTAGTAGTATGGTTAGAGAACTGATGCTTAATTATGGAATAATGAGATGTAGATCAGTGAATTTGTCAATGAAACTATCCTAGATGTACAGTGCGTGTCATGTCATTTTCTATGGTATGTGGAACATCACATAACTCCTCACGGTTTGAGATTTATGGCCTTACGAAGTTGGAGGACTGTCATATGATGGCTAGAAGCCCCAAAAGGTCAAAAAAGTCAAAGTTCTTACAAAGAAGAAATTATTTAAATAATAAAGTGAAGTGATAAAGTCAAAGAGGATTATTTAAATAATAAAGTAAATGGAGAACTTTCTAATTATGGAAAGTGGTTATATGAAGGCTAACCCTAAAATGAGGAAAGTGGGCTAAGTGGTCAAGTGGCTATTAGATATATGGACAAGTCGCAAATTGGACAAAGTTGGACATAGGTGACTATGTGGACAAAGTGGCCTAGAAGATTCTTCTAAGGAAGCTACTTGGAGAGTATAAATAAGAGGCAAGGATCTCTTATAATATACATCTCTTGAGCATATATTGAAGATATATTCTGAGAGAGATATTGACTGGAGGATCTCATGGACACATCAAAGTTTCTGTAAGTCTGAGATATTGATGGCGAAAGTTTCGAAAGTTCAGAAACCCTAGTTTCTGAAGGAGTACGTGAGCAGCAGTGGGCCAGAGAGCGTACATACGTGGGTTGCAGTGAGCCAGAGCGAGTACACATGTGGACTGAAGGAGGTCAGAGCACGTACAGTTGGAAGAATTCATGAAGTCTTGAATGTGAGTTGATGCCATGTTCTTGAAGGCTGAAGAAAGTTCCATATTTGCATTCTATGGGCTCAAATATGCCATAGAAACTCTGGTATGGTTACATAGTTGTCTTGATGGATACTCTTGATTATTGTATGGTGAATGTTTAAGGAATTCTTGGTATGGTTGTTGTGGTATGGTTATGTTTGTTGATTGATAGAGTGAGAAACACTCTTATGGTTCAGTACTAATATGATTCCCATAGTATATTGGTTACTTATACATGATTAAGTAGAATTCATATTGTATGGTTGAGGAGCATGAGTAAGTTGTTGGATAGCATAGATGTGTTGTGATTGGTTATGGTTCAGATTTGACAGTGAAAGACATAAGTGGATGTGACTTAAGGCTGCAAAGGATCTGAGTTTATCAATGAGAGAAAACCCTAATTGTTCAGAAGGCATACATAGGTTGTAGTATAGACAGGTCGCATACATACGTGAGTTGTACTACTGGTAGGGCGCGTACATATGCATGTTGCACTACTGACAGGTCGCGTACCTGATGACATATTGGTATTTGTTGAGGATTGAATCCTCCTTTTAGTTGGTGCTAAGTTATGTAAGATGAGTCTTGCATTATAGAGATGGTGCTCTTGTGGAGTTGTAACTATATTCAGTTGTTGTTGATAACCCAAGGATTATAGTCTGTAATAAAAAGGAAATTGTACATACATCTTGTGTTCTTTGTGTTCCTTGTGATGATGACTCATTGATGATATATGTTGTTGTTACATTTTGTTGATATATGTTCACATTTAACTAGTTATAAATGGCAGTAATAAGTGATGAATAAATAGTGATTGCTAACTAAGGAGTTTTGTGAAGGGAAGGTTGAAAAAGAGCCCCACACTAATTCACCGCCCCCCCTCCCCTCTCAGTGTGTTCGGTGTGTCCAACAATTGGTATCAGAGTGGGCCTTCACTATAAGCCTTAAAAATCTTGGAGGAGATCCATGGACACACAAATGGATGATGAAGTTCCAATCCTTGATGAGGAAAATTATTCTACATGGAGAATAGAAATTAAAGTGCATTTGAAGGAAATAGGAGTGGGTGTTTGGAAAGAAGCTATTGGCGGATCAGTTCCTTTGAAGAACATGTCAAAGTTTGCAGCTCAAAGGGAAGAAATGAAGAATGATTCATTGGATATCAAGACCATTCTTAGTGGACTCTCAAGTTCTATCAAAGAGAGCATGGGACAATGCACTTCCGCCAAGGATCTATGGATAAAGCTAGAGGAGACATACCAAAGCAAGAAGGAAGACACTAAATACAACTCCATCAAGAACAATGAAGGTAAAGAATCTCCAAAATCCTCTAATTTCAATGATTCTAAATGTGATGATGTTGAATGCTTCTATATATGTGAAGAAGAAGATCTTGAAATAGTTTGTATAGAGTCAAATGATAGTTATCCCATGGAAGAAGTAGAAGAAAAACTTTCAAAGATTAAAAAGAAAGTTGATTGGAGTCTATATGAATACAACTATGACCATAGTTATATAGACTATAGCTATCTTTCGGAGAACACTAAAAGGTTTCTTGAAAAGAATCAAAAGTATATCTTGCAACTAAAGGAAATGCTCAAAGAACAAGAAGAAAGTAAAAAGACTCAATTATAAGAAAAAGAAGAACATATAAAAAGACTAAAGAATGAAATAGAAGAGAATAAGAAGGTAGATGATGAGATTAACAAAAGTCTTGAATTTAATGTCCATGTCAAGACCCAAATTGAAGAAGCCAAAAGGGTAGAGGAATTACTAAAGAATCAAGTAAATGAAAAGGAAGAGTCATGTCATAAGTTGGAAGCTGAAGTTGTTGATCTTAGAAAGAAATTATATAAGTCAAACAAATTATTGAATATCTCAACAATCTTGAATGAGATCTTGGATAGTCAAATATTACCAAATGATAAATCAGGTCTTGGATACAACAAAGAAGCTACACATGTTGAAGCAAGCACCTCAAAGAAGCATGAGGTAAGTCCCTTACTCTCAAAGGATGGAAATAATGTTACAATTCAACCATATACACCAGGAAAGGAAAGTTTCAAAAGAACAAAGCAAGGAAGACATCAAGAAGCCATATTTACACCTCAAAGAAGAGAGACACCTTCAAGATGGACACAAAACCAAAGGTATGAAAATGTTTTTCATGGTCATTGTTACTCATGTAATGAATATGGTCACAAAGATTTGGAATGCAGATATTATGCAAGGAGATATAATGAAAGACTTCATAACACCCTAAGGTGTTGGAGATGTAATCAAGTAGGAGACATTGTTGCTCATTGTCACACCATGAGATGCTATAGTTGTAGTGGATTTGGCCACAAATATCAGGATTGTTGGAACACAAGAAGACAGTCCATGATGAGGACTTCATATAGCATGACTAGAAGAAAGCATGAAGTTAGGAAGAAAGAATTTTTTGAAAAAATAGAAGCTCAAAGCTTAAGTTCTGAGAAGCTGGCACACCTTCAAAAGTGGGTGAAGAAGACTGATCAATTAGAAAAAAGTGGCATCCTTAAGGGAACCTCAAGTTTGACATCCTCATAAGCATACACATATTACAATGGTAACAGTCGCGTACATACGCAAGATGACCTATGAATAGGTCATTTACATATGAAATATGACCTATGAATAGGTCGCGTACATATGCGAGTTGTCTGTGCAGCAAGTTGTGTATCTGTGGTAAAGAGCCTTGGGAAAAAGGCTATGCATATAAGTTGTAGCATGGTATGATGATATAACTCTTTGTTGCAGGATCTGACATGGTTTGTTGTAGGTTTTCATGATTACTTGTTGGTATACATAATTGATGTATGTATGGTGGTGACATATGATTAAGTGTTGAAAGACTATATTGGATGCATGGTACTAACCCTAGAGTGCGGATTGAGACATTTTTCTGTTGAGGAACAATGTTGGTTGTGACAATGAAGTTATAGTACTTTTTTTATAAGATATGTCATGATGCTGCTAGCTAGAGATATCATTGATCTATTTGAGTCACACTTCTAGTACATGTAGTTTTGGATGCTTAGTATTTGTTGAAGTAAATGGTGGTCGAGGCAGATCTGTTAAGAGACATGGCTGATACATATTTGATTTCCATTGATATATCTTATGATGTATTATTGATGGCATATTTGTTGGATATCTTGGTGCATGCATTTGGCATGTAGTTGAACTACATATTGGGACATGTAGTTGATGAGTTGATGAAGTGGTCATGTTGTACATCATTTATGAGTCATAGCTTGATCTATAGTTGATGCATTATTGGAACATGTTTTATGGTGGATTTAGCATACATGTATGAGGACACATCTTGATTGTAGTTCATCTTGTTGTGGTATTGGTGCATGGTTGATGCACTTGCTTGCTACAATTGGTGATACATGTTTAGTGCAATGTTGATGCACTCATAGATGGTATATGTTTGTGGGTAACAGTACTTGGATAAATTACACCATTGATATACTTGTTTAGCATATACTTTGGTGCATGATGTATGGATGACATAGTTGAGACACTTGATTCATTGAGATACATGGTTGTGGCACTTAGTTCATGGTGGAAGCATATCATAAGTGATATGACACTTGGTTGAGACACATGGTTGGCATGTTGGTAGAAGCATATGGTTGATATACTCCATTGACGATATCTTATGGTTGATGTACATGAATGTTGTGCATGGTTGGCACATTGTATGGCACAATATGTACCTGCTTGATAATTTGTTCATGATCTTCTATTCATTATTGACATATCTTTTGATTCATGATGTATGGTATGGCACGTGTTTGATGCATGGATAGGTCCAACGATCGTCATAGAAACAACTATTGATCTATGTTTCGGTTGAGAAGTAGCATTTGCAGTAGAAGAATATTGCAATGGTAGCATATTGTTCATATTCGAGAGAAGATAGGGGGAGAAATACCCATAGGGGGAGTCATTCTTATTTCCATGATTCCAAGAGGATATATTTATTAGATGAAAAGATAAATACTTAGAAAAATACCCCTCTAGTTCGAGAAAGAGCATAGAGGCACAATTCTAGGGGGAGTGATGGTCATAGGGGGAGCATGAGCTATATATCTTCAGCATTACATCAGACTGATATCCCTTTTTCAAAAGGGAGAGATTATTCAAAGGAATATCAAAGAAATTCAGGTAAGGGGAGAAGCCCCAAGGAGAGTTCAGGCAGGGGGAGTATCCTCAAGGAAAGAACTACCCTTTTCCATTGATTTCAAAGGGGGATAGATGGTCACATTGATGTGATTGAGATGACTATTGATGTAGAGAAATGCATTGTCTACATGTTTCCATCAATGATTGGTGTTGACATCAATGTTGGTATTGCCATCAATGCCAAAGGGGGATATTGTTGAATCATGTTGTCATTGATGACAAAGGATTGATGTCAAATGTCAAAGTATTGATGTCAAAGGAACAATGTCTTGTCATAGTATATTGATGTAGTGATTGATGGATCATGTATTGTCCTTGATGTCAATGGATTGATGTCAAGTATGATGTCATGCATAAATGAAGATGGACCAATGAGTTGTCATTGATATATGATGCATAATTGTATTGATGTAAAGATGACTCATTATTGTCTTGTCATGGTTGATAGGGAGTACAAATGGATGAACTCCAAAGTGGTCCCCTTATGGTGAAATCCCTCAGGGGAAGACGTTTTTCGGTTGAGTTGTACTAGTAGTATGGTTAGAGAACCCATGTTTAATTATGGAATAATGAGATGAATATCAATGAATTTGTTAGTGAAAGTATCCTAGATGGACATTTCTTGTCATGCCATTTCCGGTTGTATGTGGAACGTCACATAACTCATCACGGTTTGAGAGTTATGGCCTTACGAAGTTGGAGGACCCTCATATGATGGCTACAAGCCCCAAAAGGTCAAAGAAGTCAAATTGTTGACAAAGAAGAAATTATTTAAATAATAAAGTGAAGTGATAAAGTCAAAGAGTATTATTTAAATAATAAAGTAAATGGATAACTTTCTAATTATGGGAAGTGGTTATATGAAGGCTAATCCTAAAATGAGGAAAGTGGGCTAAGTGGTCAAGTGGCTATTGGATATATGGACAAGTGGAAAATTGGACAAAGTTGGACATAGGTGACTATGTGGACAAAGTGGCCTAGAAGATGCTTCTAAGGAAGATACTTGGAGATTATAAATACGCGGAAAGGGTCTCTTGTAATATACATCTCTTGAGCATATATTGAAGATATATTCTAAGAGAGAGATTGACTAGAGGATCTCATCGATTCATCAAAGTTTCCGTAAGTCTGAGATCTTGACGACGAAAGTTTCAGAAGTTCAGAAACCCTAGTTTTTGAAGGAGTACGCGAGCAGCAATAGGCCAGAGAGCGTACATACGCGGGATGCAGTGAACCAGAGCATGTACACACGCGGGCTGAAGGAGGTCAGAGTGTGTACAGTTGAAAGAAGTCATGAAGTCTTGAATGTGAGATGATGCCAAGTTATTGAAGGCTGAAGCAAGTTCCAAATCTGCATTCTATGGGCTCATATCTTTCATAGAAGCTATGGTATGGTTACATAGTTGTCTTGATGGATACTCTTTCTTATTGTATGGGGAATTATTAAGTAATTATTGGTATGGTTTTTGTGGTATGGTTATTTTGGTTGATTGATAAAGTGAGTAGCACGCTTATGGTTCAGTATTGCTATGATTTCCATAGTATATTGGTTGCTTATACATGATTATGTAGCATTCATATTGTATGGTTGAGAAGGATGAGTAAGTTGTTGGAGAGAATAGATGTGTTGTGATTGGTTATGGTTCAGATTGGACAGTGAAAGACATAAGTGGATGTGACTGAAGGCTGCAGAGGATTTTATTTTATCAAGGAGAGAAAACCCTAATTGTTCAGAAGGCATACACAGGCTGTAGTATAGACATGCCGCGTACATACATGAGTTGTACTAATGGTAGGGTGCGTACATACACGTGCTACACTACTAACCGGTCGTGTACCTGTTGAAAGATTGGTATCTACTGAGGATTGAATCCTCCTCTCAGTTGGTGCTGAGTTATGTAAGTTGAGTCTTCGATTGCAAAGTTGGTTCTCTTGTGGAGTTGTAACTCTATTCAGTTGTTGCTGATAACCCAAGGATTGTAGTCTCTAATAAAAAGGAAATTGTACACACATCTTGTGTTCTTTGTGTTCCTTGTGATGATGACTCATTGATGATATATGTTGTTGTTACATGTTTCCGATATATGTTCACATTTAACGGTTATAAATGACAGTAATAAGTGATGAATAAATAATGATTTCTAACTAAGGAGTTTTGTGAAGGGAAGTTTGAAAAAGAGCCCTCCACTGATTCCCCCACCCTCTCAGTGTGGTCGGTGTGTCCAAAAATAAGAACCATCTCCTATGTGTAATGAAAATAGGTTTGAATTCATCAAATAATAGTAAAAGTGATGGTCGGGACGATATCATTTGATGATAACCTGATGACAAGATTGTAATGGAAAAGTACCCTTCATTATGCCATGTTATAACGAACTGAATCACTACCTAAATAGATGAGATCTGTTTTGAAATGTGGCAATGATAAGAGAACTGCTTGTGTTTGATAAGGAAGATCATTGTAGGTTATGATTTGAGAATTCTGCTCAAAATTCTCCTCATACTCATCAAAAATAGGCATATCTTCAACAAAATCTAGAGAATCAATCTCATCATAGAAATTATTATTAGAAACATCTGATACAATGACAAATGCATCTACAATTTTTCTATCATCAAATTTAAAATTATTTAAAAAAAATTCCTCCTCGGTAACAGAACTAAAAAGGAACTTTTAGTCCACTTTAAATTCCTTCTCATTCATACTACTAGAGGAAACAACTACATAATTCTGCATATATGAATCAAATTCCTCACAACAATTTTCAAAAATAGACTCAGCTAGATAATACTTCTTTCAAAGATCATGAAAAACTGTATGAAACTCCTACAACGAAGATATGCTAGAAGGAGGAAGAGATCGGTACCATTCTCAAGCATCTCCTTCGGGTGAGTACATGAACATCTTCATGAGAGATATTTAATTGGTGCATAAGTTCATGAAACTATAATAAAGTCTCTAGAGGGTGGTCATCTTTACTTTCTCTAAATCTGGGAAGGCAGTCTCCACATTCATCCATAGTAGAAATAACATTCGAAAAACCAGGAACATTAGCAAAATTAAAAGGAGCAAATGTTCGAGCCAAAATATTAGCCATCCGAGTATCTGACATCTTGAAACTATGGAGTCACCACTGGATTCTTTAACCATGGAGTCTCCAAGTGAATTATTTGCAGTATGTATGTTCCTAACCTTTTTTCGCTATCAAAGATCTGATCTGATTGTTGTCATTCTCCCAGGGAAAACGTCTTTGTTCCTTCGTCCCTGGCAACGACGCCAAAAGATGTTATTCCTAAAATCAACACTTGAATTCTAAGGGGAAAAGTTAGGGAACCTCAGTTATTGTAATGGTATTTTATAAATCAAGGTTGAATAAAATTTGGTTTAAGGAGAAGGAAGTAGGTGAGTTAAAGAATTTAGAAGGTTTGATAAAAACATTAATTCAAAATATCAACAACATTTTACTTACTCAAAGGAATTCACACTGAAGGATTAGATAAATTAGTAAGGTAGAAGAAAAAACACAATGCAAGCTAACAGTATGTCTACTTGCAAAAAATAAGATTTCGAGGTTCAAAATAATATTTCAAACATGAAAAAAAATATTTGAATACAACTCTTTGAAACAAGTAATATATTAGTAAGTAACTCACTGGAATTATAACTGAAATAAAGAGAAATAAATGCTTTGCATAAATTTCAATTGTACTCAAATAAGATATAAAATATGAGAAACAAAGTTAAAACAGTTTAACCAACCAGAGTGTTCGATTCATTGAGTGCAAAATGTTAAAAGCTTTATGCTCTTTACAAAATTTGGACCAATGTCTTCTCCCCACTCCTACCAAAACTTAACCCCCCGTGTTTTCATTCATAGTGATAGTATTTATAATTGTAGACTCTTTACACACTCGTATGAATCAAGTAAACCCAAAATAACACCAATATCTAATACACTACAGAAAATCAGGATTTGTTGACATCGAATGTTCACAAATATGGAAATATATTGAAGGATTGGAATTCGACCAGGTGTTTAAATTGCTAATTGATCCTTCTCCTCAAAATATAGATCTTTGTTTCCAGGTGTTCTTCCACTTCCTTTGACTGCTAATTGCTAAATGACCTTCTAGAAATGTTTGATTCCATGCCTTTGAAGTATTCAATAAAATATGTGATTTGATCCTCAAACATTCCCTATAAATATGGAGATAATGTTGATTGTTTGTTGATTTGAGAATATTTTGATTTATTACTAAGAATAGTCTGCTCCAAATACTCAATGCTTGATTTTTTGCAAATTGATTTGCATTGGATATGGTTGGGTATCCACTTGGAATTGGTTTGACTTTATTGAGTGATGACTCAGTGTGTGAAAATTGGTTGCAACAATATTCTAGAAAATTTTGTTATGATTGAATGAGGATTTCTCCCAAACCGTTGAGAAATTATGAAAATCATTACAATTCAAAGTAAATGAACCCATTCTGGAAGTGGTTTTTTAATGGTTTTGGAATATTCTTTACGGTTTGATCGAAAAGGGAGCCTGAAATTGTCTTCCTGGAATAAATTTATGCGTAATTTCTAGAAGATCTTGCAACAGCTCAATTCACTCTAGTTCTAGGAGAAGAATTTGATCACCTTTGTTCTTTTTCATTTGAAAATATGAAACCCCAGTTCCTGTGTGAATCCCTAATTTTCCTCTGCAAATAAGGGTTTGTATACCTTCAATAGTCAAATCTCTTCATATGCAGGAATATAAGAACCATCTCTTGTGTAATAAAAATATTTTTGAATTCATCAAATAATAGTAAATGTTATATCTGAGATGATATCATTTGATGATACCCCGATGACAAGATTGTAATGGAAAAGTACTCTCCATGATGACATGTTATAACGAACTGAATCACAACCTAAATAGATGAGATCTGATTTGAAATATGGAAATGATAAGAGACCATGTCAATTTATTGAAACCATATGATGATTTTGACATGTGTGGTCGAAACACCCACATTTTTTTAGCCCAATCCTTTGTGAAAATGTGTTACAAAAACAAAACACTTCTTGCAGCAAGATAAAAATTTTATACTCAACACTTAAGGAAAGCCTCACACATTGGCAAATTGAACCAAAATATTCTCTGATGTGACCATTAAAAACCATGTAATCACCTTAAAACATACCTTATAATAAACAATGAAATTAAATAAAATCATAATAAATCAAACCAAAGGTGAACAAAACACATGAGGTACAAACCAGGTCAATAAACAATTCAATAGGAAAAAACTTATAGATGAGTAGTCTAGGTTTATGGGTGAAAAAGCAGTCAGGAAGGTTTTGATACTAACACCATAGATGCAACCTTAGTCAAGATTGAGAAAATAATTGATTCGTTAAGCACAATTCTGGTGAGGACAAAATAGCTAAATAAGAAGCCTAAGTATGTTAGTGAAACAACTGTTAAAGCAGTAACAAAAGAACACAAGCAAACTTTATCTAGAATTTATTTATTTGGACTAATGATTGTAGAAGAATATAATTTTCTTGATTTTGATTTCGGAGCCACAAGTGAAGAAATTGAAGAAATCAAAGAGTGGGTTGAAGGATTTAAACAATTTGCAAAATATTTCTTAGAACATTATCTTCAGATTCCCCACACTCCTAAACAAGATGGAGAAACTTTGTATTTCCTACCTCCTCATCCTAATCATGTAAATCCATCCTCTGGTCTTCTTCCTTCTCTTTTGAGGATGGACATTATCATGCAAGATGCCTCATCTGCTCCCCCTAATAAATTCCAATTTGGCATTGACCATATGAATAAAATCATTTCCCAAATTCCCGAACAACCTACTCTGAATATCTCATGCCAAAAGATATCTGAGATCCAAGATGCCATTAACTTGCTATATAATTGGACTTCTTACAAAAGATCTCAATATAGTTCAATCACTGCTCAAAAACTTGTAATCCATATTATATGAGTATTTTCTAGTTTAGCCAATTCTTCGTGTTGTTGGATGCCATAAAAAACAAGGACATAAATGATTGTTGCTACTGATGCACATGAAAAAACCATTTCACCATTAGGCCATCAATTTTATGGACCTGATAATGAGGAAGACTATGAAAACCTAGCCTCACTTTTTATGTCTCAACGACTATACAATCTCCAGAAGCATGACCAATACTTGTATTATAAGAAGAGCCTACTAATTACTTATGGAAATGAAGATAAGGCAGAATTCCTCAAATATTATTTGAGAATTTTTAGAGAAAAGAGTCTCCAAGGATTTTAAAAGGAATTCTTCTATGTTTTCCCCTAGCTTTTGCAAATAGGTTTTCTAAATTCCTGATTGGGGTCGTGGTCCCCATAACCATGACCATCTTAATGAATATTGCAGCAGTAAAAATAACAAAAGTCCCTTTTATACTAGTGCTCCAATATTTCACCCAGACAGTCCATATAGATATAAAAAGTCTTTTGAAATCAAAAGGCACAAAAAAGACAAGTATTATCTTAAGAAAAGGTCTTCCCCTACTGATAAATAAAAATGTTTTATTTTTGGGAAAAGGGTCATTGAGAAAACAAATTCCCTCCCAAGAAAATGAAACCACGCATTGCAGCATTGTTCACAAATGAATTAGATCCAACATGTTGGGATCTAGCAGTATATTCGTAAGGTGACTATCCTACAGGAGAAGAAGTTATCTTCCTTCCCTCTGAAGACGATAGTTACGAATAGGATATACCATCTTTAGCTAAAACAAATTCCTAAGAATCCTCCTCTTATGATTCTGATACAACAAATTTAGGGGGGTGTGAGGGTCCCCAAGAATACACATTCTCGATGTTTTCCATCCAGAAAAAGAAAGATGAAAATATGCAACAAAGGCTTGCAGATATAGACAAAGAATTGTATGATATTCCCATCTATCAATGTGTTGAGAAAACGCCTAAAAGAAGAACAGAAAAATATCTTGGCACAACTCAAAGCCAAATCTCTTAAAGATGAAGAATGTCAGCCTTTGAAGAGAAATCCAGGTGCTTGCAATCCAACAGAACTCTATAAAGAGTATCATGATTAACACAAAGACAAACATGTATTTAGGAAAGACAAATCAATAATGTTAAGATTAAAAATAAAATATAAACAGATCAATATTAGAAATTTGATCTGTGGAATTAAGTATTTAAAGCACTTGCAGGAAGTGACAAAGAAAGAACTAATCACTCCTCTCAGGAAGAAAATGCCAGAGAATACGTCAGAGTGCTACAATAACCTCCATAACACACAAGAACCAACATTATTTCTTCCATGAAGACATTGATGAAGAAAAATCAGAAGAACAACATATAGAGCCTTAATTGGAACTATTTTTTGGTCCTAAACTTTATATCAAAGTTTGGTTCTGCCCTCCTGAGCATAAACCATACCTGCTAGCTTGTATGATCGACTCAGTTTTCCAAATGAACTTTTAAAAAATAAATTCCATTCCTTCCTTCTAATGGGAAAAGATGAATCAACATGGCATTGTAATAAAAGGTAGTCTTGTCAAGATCTTGGGTAAAATAACAGAATTCCCCATAACCATTGAAGGTCAGAAAGATGCACTTTATTTAAGTAAATTAGATAATATCAATGAAGATTGTATACTAGGTTTTGAATTCGTTACCAGATTTAGTCCAGTATGTATAGATTCTACAAATAGGGTTTTTAGATGCACAATAAATGGTAGAATTGTCTCATTCCCTTTATCACACCAAATTAACCCAAAATGCAAAACCATTTCTAAAGAAGCTAGTCCCATCCAAGTCCTTTTAGCAGAATTGTCTAAAATGGAAAGGTGTATTGCATATGTTGAAATCCATAAAGATAAATCTCTTTTTGAAATTTATTCAAAGATAGAAAAAGATTGTACCTCAAAAATCCCCAATGCATTTTGGAGTAGAGAAAAATACTTTGTGACTCTGCCTTTTGATCACCTAAAAAATCTTGTTCCATAGAAAGCCTCTACAAAAGCCATGACTCCCTCTGAAAGAGAATTTCGTGCAAATAAAATTAAGGATATTTTGGGAAAAGGCCTTATTGAACCATCTAAAATTCCCTGGGAATGAAAATCATTTGTAGTTAATAAACATTCAGAGCTAAAAAGAGATAAGACAAGATTGGTAGTCGAATACAAACCTATAAATAAAGTTTTGAAACCTGTCAAATATCATCTTCCTAATAAATCTTGTTTTTTGCAAAGACTACCACGATGTACCATATTCAACAAATTTGACCTTAAATCCATATTTAATCAAATCGGGATAGAAGAAAATGACCAAATCTACAAGATTTCTTTTATTGTCCCACATGGTCGGTATCAATGGAAAGTACTCCCATTTGGAATCAATAATGCCCCATCTGAATTCCAGAAAATAATGGAATACATATCCATATATTACTCATGGGAATTAGTATATATAGATGATATTTTGATATGCTTGAAGAATCTGCAAGAATATCTCATTTGTTTGCAGAAATTTTACTAGTTGTTCTTCGAGCATGGTCTTGTCATCTCATAAAGTAAAATGGAAATTGGGAAGACAGATATTGATTTTTTGGGCTTCAAGATATATAAATGTCAAATAATTAATTAGGAACATGTTTTGAAAGTTTTTTCTCACTTTCCTGACCAGATATTAGATAAGACATAGCTTCGAAGATTTCTTGGCAGCCTAAACTACATTAGACCATTTTATAGAGGCCAAGCAAAAGATGTATATTTACTCCAGCAAAGGTCCAAGAAAAACCCAGTGAGTTGGAATGAATATATGACAAAAGTTGTGCAACGAATCAAAGCAAATGTTCAACAGTTGCCATCATTATCCATTTCACATGGAATAAGAGATTTAATCATAGAAACAGATGCATCTAATAACTCTTGGGGTGGAGTTATTATTGAAAAGAATGGAGTTGTTAAAGAAATATATGGCTATTCATCTGGTTCATTTAAAGGAGATGAACTTAATTACCCCTCCATCCATAAAGAGATTCTTGTTGTTAAAAAAATTGTTAATCATTTCAAGCTCTACTTAAAACCTGTCAGACTCACTATTGGAACTGATTTGAAGATCATGCTAGGAATTTTTAGAAATGAAAATACAATGGCATAAAATAGATCCAAAATTATGAAATGTTTTCTTTGGTTAAATTTTTTTGATTTTGATATTATATATAAACCTAGTAAACTTAATTGTGTTTTCAATATGTTTTCAGTGGGAGCTTCATCAATTCCTACTGACAAGCGTGCATGAATTAATCACACAATCTCCGCAAAAGGGTTGAGGATAACATTCAAGGACCCTATGACAGAGGACGAACACAATAAATTCCTTGAATATGAAAAAAACGAAGAAATAGAGAGACAAATGGCCATCACATTAATAAAATAAAATTTAACCTCTCCATTAAAGATCGAAATTTTAGAAAAATGGGAGAAGAATTTTTTTCATGGCCTTGATAATGCCCATAAAAAGCTTAAAATGATAGAAGATGTTTGTCATGATACAAAAAACAAAGAAGGCCAAGAATTATTTTATGTTGATATTGGCCTCAGATGTTTGACTTGGACCAGCTACATGTTAATCCTTCAATTATGTCGTGAACAAGGACAAATTATTATATCTGGAGATCCATCTACCTTATGTCAGAAAAATGGTTTTGGTGGACTGAAGTATTTCTGGATAATTTTTTCCCAAGAATTGATTGGGAACATAGAAGGGCCAATTTTATCTTTCATCTACAGGATGACATGATAGCCACTCATCAAAAGCATCTTTGGTTCAAGTTTAAGCTAAGGCATCTTGGCATGCAATACTCAACATTAGAACCACCAGTGTACATAACTCATAATTTTCTCCAGCATGACCATGAAGGAAGAAGAATTGGTAAAATTACTAAACATGTCTCATTAAACTACAAATTTGAATCAATATTCCAAGGAGAATTATGTTGGGAGTCATGTGCCCCAATGCTAGGATCTGACGTGGAAATATATTTTCAGCATATATTGTGTCTAGATCCTCCAACTCCACTTGGGTCCCCCTTGACATTCATTTCTAATGATGATGAAAGTGAGAATTATTCCTTTGATGGATTCATGTGTGGAGAAGACCTGTGTATCTTCCTTGTTGGGCATGATTATTATGATTAAATTGTGGTGGGTCCCTTAAAGTAGCTCCACAGATGTAAGAATCTTATTCAGTCAGTCTGTCTGTAGATTCATCGATCGATTCGGGTCCCCATATGTCAAAAAGGACCATTTAAGGGACAAGATAATGATAGCGGAGTCCACGCTATCATCCAAAATATTTTATTTTACCTTCACTTGTAGGTTTTGGGTCACCAGTTTTATCGGTTGTGTTTGTATAAATAAGAAATCAGAGGTATGATTTTGGCATTCAAGGTTTGAGAGTCTGAGCTCTGGGTATCATCTGTACTCGTGCATACTCTGATATTGCATAAGAAAACTAGGGATCTCAAGTGAAAATTATTTTGTTTGTATGGAACTATGTGTATGCTCTTCCTCTATGCCTTAGGGTGAACTAATGTCAAAGTAGTTTACATTGTGAGCCAAAATAAACTCTTCCCATAATTTCCTAAGGAAATATAGAGGCACCTCCCTATTATTACAAGGAGGTTTTCCAAACTCCATAAACCATATATTCATCCAATTATCCTTAAATTATTTGTGGATTCACCAATACATAAAAATATTTCTCTTGTTGACTAGTGGCTATAGTCTTATTCTAGGATTGATAAATACTGACATCAATTCTTTTTTTGTAATTTTCAAGTCTTTGACTTGGTTTTTATCGATGTTAGTCCTGTAATAGTCAAACATCGTACCCTGTATTCAAAAATATTGTTAAATTTCCATTAGGAACTTGCAATGGATGATATAATTGCGTCTAATGAAATGGACAATGAAAATCGACTAGCCTCTCTTGTACTCCTTAAGTCAAGAAGAATTGATCTCAAAGACATCAACCCTTCATCAATTTTTGTGTTTATATTTGTATGTTGTGGGTTGGGGTTTTTTGTTCCTTTATGTGGTTGTGTCAGGTTATGGTTGTATTTGGGTCCCATATTAATTATTACACTGCAAATTAGTAAGGGAGTCTATATAAATTAGGTTGGTTTTTTAAATTAACTTAAAAAATTACAAAAAACATGCAATTCAATAGTTTAGGAAATTAAAAAAACAAGAAATTAAAAGAAAATAAATATCTAGCTTCCCTCCGAGATGATGTTAGGATCTTGTGGAAACTTGGTAAGAAAAATATCTCCCTTCAATTCACTCACTTTCTCCTAAAAAATGAGGTGTGATGGTTAGTTTGACCAAAAACCACGTTGTGCACCCTTTTATTGAGTCCGACAGGAACGCGTGCACATTCCTCTTAGGAAAACAAACACATTCTTGGGAATTTTCACGCATACTTTATAAATATCCTATGTGACATCATATGATCTAGGTGGATATCGGTGGCCACCCACCTATTCCAACTAGCTTAAAACAGTGTTCTAGAAATTTACTATTTTTAGCATTTTTTCGATTCCTAAACTTACGAGGCCATTTTGAGGGCCTAAATGAATGTTTTTAGGGATAGAGCACATAAATGATATCCAAATGCTTTGATTGAGCCCCCAAGATGAATATTATTGACGATACCTTTCCAACGATCTATCGAGTGCCCCAAACAAAGATCGTATGCCAAAGTTATGTCCCCCAGAAGTTGATACGCCAAACTACCGAAAATGGGGTCCACAAAACTGTTGGTTTTTCATCATCCGGGGTTAGGGTTTTTTATTTTCTTTATGTTAAAAATTCCTTTAGAGCCTCATTGTAACAATAATATTCTTGTGAATGTGAGTAGCTGTCATATCTCTTCTCAAAGATAAGATGCCACCATTCTAGTGAGTCTTTCACTCTGTATTTCTACAGTTTTGTACATTTTGCTCATTAATAGAAATTGTGTATCATTGTATATATGTGTTTATTATTGAAACTCTGATATATTTATGTTATATGATTTTATATCCTAGATATCTCTATACATTTCTTTACTATATATCCGCTCTCATTTCATGCTGAAAATAATCTGGATCAGTGGTATCAGAGCAGGCTACTCTTGATCATGATTTTCAGTGCATGTCCCCGACGAGGTCTGAGTATATCAAGTTTGGTCTTGATCTTGTCTCCATTGAGGAAAACCGCTATCACACACCCAAGAAACCCTCCATGGAGGAAGAAAATAAAAACGATAGAGAAAACGATTCTATTAATACGTTGCTTAAGCAAGCTCTCACGCGATAAAGGGATGAAATGATGGAGAATTTTGTCCACATCCTTAAACGTCTGTCGATAAAAACCGACGAATCCTCATCAAGCGACCACTTTGAAGAAACCTCTTCTTTCAAGGTACAAGTTAATTTTGATATTCCAATATTTGAAGGACATATAGATGCAGACGCCCTAGAAAAATGGTTAAATCTACTAGAAGGTTATTTCTCTGTTCACAATTTTTTCAACAATGAAAAGATCACCTTCGGAGTCCTTAACGATCTCCCCCATGTCAAGCATTGGTGGGAAGCTTATTGGGAGCAAAGTTCCACACAAGATTCTATAATATATGGGGCGATTCCACTTGGGATGTTTTTGTGGATGCGGTCGAGGAACAATATTTTGGTAACTATGAAGACCAGTACATGAAATGAACCATGTTGTGTCAAGAGAGGGGCCAAGCAGTGTCGGATTTCACCAATACATTCCATACCTTGCGCACCAAACTAGGCATCAAAGATTCTGAGAAACATTTGGTTCTAAAATACCGTGGGGCTCTACACAGGTACATCCAAACTAAAATGGAGTTTCTGGACATCTCATCGCTGGGAGTTGCCTATCGATATGTTGTCAAAATTGAGTATAAATTTAGGCACCATAACAAATGGGAGTTCAGGTCCGCAAACCTAAAACAACCAAAGTATGATAAAGACGAACTTAAGAAACAACCTACCAAAAACCAATCTAAGCCACAGGAAAAGAAGGGTCACAGAAAGACGAAGAAGGACACTAGAAAGTGGTGTGATTTCCACAAAATCCCCTAGCACAACATTGGTGAATGTTGCCCAAAACAGTCATTAGTGGCTGAGATTAAAGATAGGGATTTGAACCCTGATTCAAAATCCAATTTAGAAAATACTGGTAGAAGACAGATCATCGAAGCAGACCCCATTGCTACTGTTGCGACCACAAAAATTCAACCAGTAGATCTTGAAGAGGGGGAGTGCCTTTTTCATTCACAGATGTGGGTGAAGGGTACCCCGCTACATTGTATTGTTGATAGAAAAATCCAGAAGAAACTCATCTCAAAAGATGTCGTCAAATAGTTGGGATTGTTAACAACACCACACCTGCAGCCATACAACATTAGGTGGCTTTGCCAGGGACAAGATATTTGTGTCAGCCAGCTGTGGTGATTTTCATATGGAATCCAACCCTTCAAGGATGAGGTATTATGTGATTTTTCCCCACTAGATGTATGCAATGTTATTTTGGGCCAACTATATATGTGGAAGCGCCATGTTATTTATGAGTCTCGACCGTGTAGTGTCATTGTTACTCTGGGGTGTCATCTCTATAGGATACCATAGGTAGTTCCAACTATTGTCCCACCTAAACAGTGTCGCAAGGTAGTATCTCATACTACAAAATTAATCTTCTTCACAGTCTGTTCAAAAGGTGAACAAAAGAACACCACAATCACTGCAGCCTCAGTCCAAGCACCTTTTGTCTAGCAGAAGCAGGTTGACAATATCGAAGCAACACACAAGAATTCATTATGTACACATTCATCTCATGTAGTCATATTGGTTCAAAAGTTCCAACTCTTCCATCCACAGGTTCGTGATAGCCTTGAATAAGCTAAGTAGCTCAACTTCTCTGACAAGGCAAACAACTCATCAAGATGTAGATTCAACAAACACTTTTCCCTCTCACCTAGACACTCAACGAAATAGAGACTATTGCTTCCTAAGGAGGGAGGATTGATTTAGGTTGATATCGGTGGCCACCCACCTATTCCAACTGACTCAAAATAGTCTTCTGGGAATTTACTATTTTTAGCATTTTGTAGGTTCCTAAACTTATGGGGCCATTTTTAGGGCCTAAATGAAGGTTTTCCGAGATTGAGCACTTCAATGAATCTCCCCCAAAATGAATATCCTCGATGATAACTTTCCAACAAGTTATCGTGCACCCCAAACAAATATTGTATGCCAAAGTTACGCCCCCGGGAAGTTGATACACCAAACTACCTAAAACGGGGTCCACAAAACTGTTGGTTTTTCATCTTCCAAGGTTAGGGTTTTGGATTTTCTTTATGTTTAAAAGGCCTTTAGAGCCTCATTATAACAATCATCTTCTTGTGAATGTGATTAGCCATCACATCTCTTCTCAGAGATAATATACCACCATTCTAGCGAGTCTTTCACTCTGTATTTCTACAGTTTTTTACATTTTGCTCATTAACAGAAATTGTGTATTATTGTATCTCTATGTTTATGGTTGCATATATGATATATCTCTATTATATTATTGGATATATGAGATATCTATGTACATTTATTTAATATATCTCTGCTCTCATTTTGTGCCGAAAATAATATGGATCATCATTAGTGGAGGTTCATGGTTTTCGAATCATATCACATCAGGAACGCGTGCACATTCCTAGGAATGTGCACACGTCCCTATGTGAGAAAATTTGTGCTCACCCTGTTGCCACTTTTTTTTCCCTCAACTTCGTGCAACTTTTCTAAAATTATATATAGAAATTTGTCATTAAATATGCTTATTCATTAAATATGGAAAGTAGAAATTTCATGAATAAGCATATTTAATGAATACGCATGTGCAATCAGTGAATAAGCATATGGAAAGTAGAAATTTGTCATTAAATATGGAGCTACATGATATATCCATATGATTATTCATTGATTGCACATGTGTCCCTTTTATTATTAGAATAACAACATACATATACATTTAACCCCATGTATCCCCCATTGGGGTCACATCATATACAATTAACCCCATATGTGTCCCCCTTGGGGTCATACTAGCATATGTGCAATGAAAGAACATGAGATATAAGTTTTTATGGATAGTATTTATAGATGCATCACTTTGGTTGTGTATAATTGTGGATCTTGGTGCTAATGTAGAAACGCTATTTAAACCAAGCGGTTAACTCAATTAGTTGTCACCAATGTTGTTGGGAATTTTCCTAGTTCCATGTCAACAAGTGCCTAGTTCGAATGGCCTTGAGTGAGGCGCTATATTCTATGTTGACTGCTTTACTAGGGATGCCATCAATTAATGCAGGGAAGCATCTCTTGGGTTTTCCTATGAGGTTTTCCTTGGAAAAAAGAAACTCTATTTTCATATTGTAAACAAATAAAGGAAGAAAGAAATCCCCATCTTTTTAGTAATAGTTATTTTTATGTACTGACATCTACATGAAAAAAAAAAATCCAAACTAATTCCATTTAGGAATATTATATTCAACAATATCACTTCACCTAGTCATGACACATAATTGGAGAAGAAACATGAAAAACCAACTACTAAAAAAAGGAACGGAGAGGACGAGGAAGGGGATAGAACCATTTATAAATGAAACAACCTATATATTGGATTTGTACATTAAAAATTGGACATTGGCATATCATTGAAATTTATAGAAAGTAGATATTTTAATTGTCATTCTATATTTCCATGAGCATTACATTACACTTTGAACAAGGAGAGTTGTGGAGAAACAAGTCCCTGCCAAATATGGTGGAAGCACGTGTCAAAATCCGTACTCCTGATGATACAGTGAGATCATATTGAAGTGTTTAACGATCAGTTTGAAGTTGTTAACATTGTTGAGTTGATTTTATGTCCTACATATAGATGATGCATCGTTTTTTATTGGAAACCAATGAGTGTTCACATGGAACCGTTGTTTATTCGAAGTGTTTGTGAAAGGATGAGAACATATAATTTGATGAGAACAGTAGATTAGTTAGAATTCATGTCAAACAACAACCTTAAAAAATAAAATAAGCCATGAAGAACCTCTGGCTTACCTGGGACAATTTGACAGCTGTCGAACCTGAGACATTTTGACAATTGTCGAAATGTAATAACCTTGGAGACCTCTGGGTGAAGCATCTCTTCTATTTATCTGCAATCCTCTTGGGTAAGAGGTCTCTATAAATTGATCATAGATTCGGTGAAAGGAGAACTCATGTCATCCATGCTTGTACTTGTTGAGGTCAAAACTAATAATACAATGCATGACGTTCAGTCAAATTCTACTAGATTTTTAAAAAGTAACCCTATTTATTTGAATTCTTTCCTGGAAGTTATATGGTTCCCCATTCTAAACTAATTTATTTCTTTCAAATAATTTTAATGTGATTTACTATTAGATTTTAACATGATGGTGATTGCTTAATATTTATGGCTTCCTACTGAACGTTACTCATTGCAAAGGGCGTCCTCTATTAGGTATAATTTTTGTCTAAATCTTATTCATTGGGATGGGCATAAAGGTCTATTTTGTCGTATACGTTTAGAAACAAGTGAAACCTTATTCATGCCTTCTTAGTAAATAAACATATTAAAAAAAAAGGAAAAGGTAAGCGTTATGAAATACTTAAATAACAAAATAAAAACATAAATGTTATATAAATTCCATGATGTGTTTTCTTGATAAATAAAAAATTGGAAAAAAGATAATAACTATGTAAAACCAAATAAAAAATGGGGAAAAAGATAGTAAGTAGTAAACCAAATAAAAAATAGAAAAAAAATGGAGAAAAAGATAAGTATTATTTCCTGGAAGTTATATGGCTACCCATTCTAAACTAATTTCTTTATTTCAAATAATTTTATTGTGATTTACTGTTAGATTTTAACATGATGGTGATTTATTAATATTTTCGGCTTCCTACTAAACATTACTCATTGCAAAGGGCGTCCTCTGTTAGGTATAATTTATGGCTAAATCTTATTCATTGGAATAGGCATACAGGTATATTTTTCCATATCTGTTTAGAAATAAGTGAAACCTTATCCATGCCTTCTTAGTAAATAAACATATTAAAAAAAAAGGAAAAGGTAAGCGTTATGAAATATTTAAATAACAAAATAAAAAGATAAACGTTATATAAATTCCATGTTGTGTTTTCTTGATAAATAAAAAAATTGGAAAAAAGATAATAACTATGTAAACCCAAATAAAAAATAGGGAAAAACATAGTAACTAGTAAAGCAAATAAAAAATGGAGAAAAAGATAAGTAGTACCAAACCTTGTTCATAAACTGGCCTTTATATAAAAGATATGCAGATATACCCTTTAATAGTTTTTTACTCCATTGTACATACGTGTCACGAACATGGATGATTTTAGGGGCTAAATTTCGCTCATGGGCTATTTTCCATGGTTTTTCCAAAACTGAGATTCGCTATTTTAAAAATGATTCACCCAAATTCTATAGGATAAAATTATTTTACCTTAAGAATCGCCAAAATTTTATAAAAACTATATA
>JZKD02S1245801.1:59877-75325 GCA_000966675.3 Picea glauca
TTGGAGGAAGAAACCCATCATTTCAAGGTCAAAACACACATTTTTCTTGGAAAAATTGACCTTTTTTTAGCATTTATGAAGGGTGGCGCCCCCCTAGCAATGCTAAGGGGGCGCCATGGCACCCCCTCTACCATGTTAGAGGAGCTCCACTATTAGGATGGCATTGTGTCTCTAAGAGAGTGTCATTCTTGTTGAGGGAAAAGGAGGATCCTCCACTTAATTCTATGGGTCATCTCTCTCCATACGGGGTTGGTTGTGTTCGACCCTCATGTTATTGCTTTACCTAAGGATCTGATCCAAACCTCAAGGATTCATATCCTCAACCATATCCCTCATTTTCTCATGGTGGTTGTGCCTCTCAAGCCTATTTGAAGGCATTTCCAAGGTGAAGGGGGAGGTAATTAGTCAAAGTATCATCATTTTGATCTTTATAGATTTGTGCAAGGGGTTGGAAAATGAGACCTTGGAGAGGATGCTACTACATCAATCGTGGTCTGTAAGTATTCTCTTTTGGGTTCTCATTGAATATACTTGGTCTACTTCCACTGCAGTTATCAAGTTGTGCCACGGGGTTTGAATATCAAGCTCACGGATTGGAAGCAGGAAGGAAAAACTTCGAGTTCAAATGGATGTTAGTGTCCACTTGTAGTGTTTTTGTCTTGTTATAAGGGTCTAGTAAACCAAGAGAAGTTTCACCTATCTTTAGGGTAAACATTTTGTAACAAAAAGGAGTGAACACAACATGTTTTTGTTATGCAATTAACAATTTATTAGCATGCAATTAACAATTTATTAGCATAATAATTATGTTTGACCAAAAAAATATGAAATAAAGTCTCTATGTAGGAAATAATTGACTTGTAACATTTAAGAAATTAAAAACATATATTTGTAAATAAGAATGTAACAAAAAACTAATGATAATCATAATCATGGAACCATAAATGCATTGACTACTTTGTCAATTGGGTATAGCATGTTTGGTTGTGGGATGGACTGTTATCCTCCACACCCATGTTCTATCCTATGTGGTTGCGGAATGGATTGTCATCCTCCACACCCAATTTTTATTCATCTAAGTGACACGTTCAACTCACTATGAGCATATTGGTGTAATGGCATTGAAACCCCATTGTTGATGGCCTTGTGCCCAAAAGAGTTGTAATGGATTTGATCCCCCATTGTTGATGGCCTTGTGCCCTAAAGAATCTAGGTTTTATACTCATTACCATTCTAGAAATGAGGGGGGGAATGCATGGACTACCTAGCTATACAATCTCTCTTGTTGGTATAAAAGTGGGATGAAATTGAACCCTAGAAATTATTGTATCTTAGAAAAAAATGCATGGACTACTTAGCTGCACAATATCTCTTGTTGGTACAAAAGTGGGTTGAAATCAAACCCTCAAAACTTGTGGATTGAGTCATGTGAAGGAAAGAATTCATGGAGCTGGATCTAGCTTAACAATACAATCATTTTATCTCTCTATTTTAGGGAAAATGATGCATATTTTTATAATATTGAATTGTCAAATGACTAATAAAGGTTGTCCTCAACGATTAAATTCATTCACTATTAATGAGAATTATTAGGAACTAATGTACATGCATTGATTTAGTCATAATTGATCACTAGTGCAAATAGTCTAGATTAACTGGGTCAAATTTAATCACTGAACTAATGAATTGTGTCAATTGTATAGCATGTGATATGTCACTAATGTTAACTATTAATTTGTTTATAAGGTAGCATGGTGTGTATCTCCTTGGTACCAATTGAATCAAGCATTGGCATCAGGGTATCAACACACAAGATATTAGATAGTGGTCGCATGTGAGAGATTAGGTATTATGAGAATGAGTACCAGTGGCACATGAAGGTGTTGAACACACACTTATACTAAGAGGGGAGGGGTGCGAATCAGTATAATATTACTTTTTATTTTTAACATTCATAAAACATAATGAAGCTATCACATTAGTATAATAACCAAAAGACACAATATTTAACATGGAAACCTTTTCGGGAGAAAACCACAAAAAAAATATTTTTATTAATTTGTAAGCACCAATCTACAATTACAAACATTTGTAGGCACCAACCTATTGGAGACACCAATCCCCACTTTTGTTCATAGGCACTGACCTACAAGAGACATCGATCCCCTCTGTTTTTTGTAGGAGGAGACATTGATCCCCTCTATTATTTGTAGGCATTAACCTACAAGAAACACCCAGCCCCTTTGTTGTTTGTAGGCAACGACCTACAAGAGACACTGATCCCCTTTGTTATTTGTAGGCACCGACCTACATGAGACATCGATCCCCTTTATTTCTTTTGTCTTCACAAAATCTTCCGTGTGCTCTTTACTTAAGCTTTCGCTCTACCTTCACGAGATATTCTTACTTCTTTTTTAACTTATGTCTCAGATCTTGCACTGTGCTCACTTCTTCTACTTTTGTTCTTCCTTAGATATGTACTCACTCCTTTTTTTTTTTTAGATCTATTTTCTAGAACATTAGATATGATCTTCGCCAATATTTAATTGTCGCTCCTTGAATGATGTTCAATTGTCACTCTTTGAATGATATTCAATTGTCTCTCCTCAAATGGTATGCATAAGAATATTACATTTTCACCCACACATACTTTTTTTCTCATAACCCTCTTCTTTATCTATTATTTTCCATAAGATTTACTTGAAAACTCACATTCTTTTGAAAAGTCATGACTTTTATTAAATAATAATTAATTCCCCCTTTTTCTTTATTTTTAATTCACTTTTTATCATACCATGGGTAAAATGCCACCATCGTTTGTAAATCCATCTGCACATACCATGTGCACTTTCACTTTTACCCTTTTTAATCCATTTTCATGTTTTCTTCACTTTTATGTAAACTTCACTTTCACTTTTGCCTTTTTCTTTAATCTATTTTCATGTTTACACCTCTTTTACTTAAATTCCACTTTCACCTAACTTTTCAACTTTTGTTATTTATTAAAGTCATATTTATATTTAATCCACTTTCATTTTTTTCTCCACTTTTAAGTAAACTTCATTTCCACTTAAATTTTCACTTTTGTATATATTAAAGTCACATTTGTATTTGATCACTTACTAACCTTTGACATGAATGACAAAATTTTATTCAACATAAGGTAGTGGAATGAACTCTATTGAAGCATGCACTCAATTGAAGTTCTAGTGAAAAGTTTTGACATAGACTAGAAGAGTACAAATGCATGGATCATTTATCTTCCTCAATAAGAATGGTCATCATTTCATTATAGTGAGAATTATAATCTATGATCATGTAGAATCCAATGAAAATGAAAATTCATGGCACTATCCAATAAACGAGTAAAAAAATTTCACACTTATTAAAGCATGACTGATTAGGCCTATGTACGAAATTGACTTTTCTTAACAACAATAACAAGTTCGGTTTCCTTTTTTCAAGTGTTCCATGTTTCCTATTAATGATATAGTTAAACTATAATATTTTCCAAAAATCCAATACTATGTAATGAATCTAGAAGGGCCTAAGGGGAAGAGGGTACTATGATTACTCATAAAGCTACCTATTGGATAAAATGTTCCTAAAACTAATGAAAATGGTGGATATATTAAAATTATATACAGGTGAAGTCACCCAATCTATTGTTGGGGTTTTGTGTTTGGGTGTATGAAGTCTATAAATTTCCATACAATAAGGTGGTTGGTCCCTAATGAAACAAAAAAGTATGGTGGTCTTAATATATTCCCTTCAAGAAAGAAAACATAAAGATAAGAAAATCAAGTTTTTTGACAAGGGTCATTTGGAGGAGTTTCTACATGCATATAAAGTATTTTTCCATGAGCGTAAAGAGATACCACCAATAGGGAAGTGGAGCATGAGATACATTTTTTTACTAACTCACCATTACCTTATATTGTGTTGTATAACAGTTTTTTATGAAAGAAGAAGAAGTGAAGAAACCATTGCAATAGATGTTGGAGTGGGGAGTAATTCAACCAAGCACCTTACCTTGTGGTTCACCTATTGTCATAGTACCCAATAAGGATGGGACTTGGTGGATGTGTATCGATTATATATCTTTGAAAAATATTGCACTCAAGAATCAATACCCTCTTCCCAACATCGATGATTTGTTAGATCAATTGAAGCATGCCAACTACTTCACCAAATTGGATATCAAATTAGGATACCACCAGGTATCTATCAAATAATAAGACACCTCGAAGACTACCTTCAATACAAGGAAAGGTTTGTATGAATCATTGGTCATTCCATTTGGTTTATGTAATGTACCAACTACATTTATGAGATTGATGAATGATGTATTATGCCCATTTTTACATTCATTTGTTATAGTGTATTTGGATGATATATTGGTTTATAGTTCTACTTGGGAGGATCACATCTCACATCTCATGCATGTGTTAAAGACTCTAAAAAAACACTAGTTGTTGGCTAACCTCAATAAATGTGAGTTTTCTCAACATTCATTGGTGTATTTGGAGTATGTGATCGGTGGAGGGGAGCTTAAGATAGATCCTGCAAAGATGGAGGCCATCATAAAATGCACAATTCCTAATAATGTCACTGAAGTTAGGAACTTTGTTGGGGTATCACATTACCTATGAAATTTCATGGCATCGTTTTTAATGGTAGTTGCACCACTCCACACCATCATAGCACGTGGTAAATGTTTACAGTGATGAAAGAATTATAAGAAATATTTCGATGAGCTAAAATGAAATATTATTCAAGCACCATTTCCTGCATTTGCTAACTTGTAGAATCCTTTCGAATAGGGATAAATGCAAGTGGGTATGCTATGGGAGTTATTTTAATGCAAGGAGGCAAGTCAGTATGCTATCATTATGAATTTTTTTATGGGGGAGTCTTAAACTACGCTATCTATGATAAGTAACTCTATGCCCTAGTTGAATTTTTCAAGAAGTGGAAGAACTATTTGATGGGAAATGAAATCATTATCCACACAAATCACTAGCCACTACAGTATTTAGAGGCCTTGAGTAAGATTCAACAAACCAAACATTACAAATGGATGGTGTTTTGCAACAATTTCATCTAGTCATCAAGTACAAGAATGTCAGTACTAATACTTTGATATACATTATTTCAAATCCATCCACATCCAAGGTTACATATTTGGGAACTCTTATACACATGGATCATCTTACCCATGATGCATAGAAAGAGGAAAACATATAAGATAAGGAATTGTAAGAGGTGTTTAAAAAACTACAAGGACAAATTCATGTAGAAGAAGGTTATGGAAAGGCTAACTATCATCTCCAGAATGGGTTACTCTATAAGCTAGACAATCTTTGTTACGCTAAAGGTGAAATATTGAAGATATGATTAGAGAGGATTGTTGAGCCCTGTTTTTTCCACATTTCGCCACCCAATAAATCCATTATTCTTAAACCATTTCTTGCATTTCATCATTAATACACACTATAAAACCACATTAACCATCATTGTTCATAACTCTACATCCAGTGGGATTAATACATCATTTTTTGTGTTTTTAGTGATTAAGGACGATAATATCATGGTTTTGTCGGCGATGGTTATGTTAAGAATTCCTGCAGATCAAGCATCTTCTCCAAGTGTTCTTAAATTTGTAATGGTCCTTTCCAAGCTTCAATTTCCTGCATAGGCCACAGTTATAAGTATGAAAGGGTAAACAAAATTGAGTTCATTTCTTGTACCATCATGTTCAATATTCTCGTACCATCAGCTTCTGTCCCTGATATTGTATCTTGGCTTATTGGCACATCTCTCGGAGAAAATTGACAACATGGGTTTTTTCCGCAGCGACGTCGACATGTAAGTTATAACATGCCCAGGTAGCACTTGGGGACCTTTAGCGTGATATTAATGTTACAACCAAAATTATTAAGAAGTTTTCAAACAATCGACTTCTGCCTCAATTTTTCGTTCGCATGAAGTTGAGTCCGAGAAGCCTAAAACATGGGATTTGTTCACAACACATGAAATTGAGTAACAAGAGAGATATTTTTCAAAATAAGGCATATTTATAGGGATTTTTTTGGTTCTTTAACACGAATCTGCCCAAATTGCAAGCTATGTCAATAATTAAAAAAAGGAAAAATGTAATTTCCAAGTTTTATAAGAAAGAAGATTTGTTTGTGCAATAATTAGCAAGCAGTTTATATATGGTTATTGAGTCATATTGTTATACAAAAGCATCAAGGATGTTTCTCATTGTAAAAAACAAATTCTCGTGCCACTCTATGAAGCGGTCGACCAATATATTTTGATACAAAATTGTATGGAGTTGGTAGTGCCAAGGTATTTCATCCACCATGATATCAGGGATGTTCATGGTTAATCCCTCTAGGTTCTGCTCGATCTCCTTGAGATATTCGACAGCCACTCCTCATTGCTCAACCCACCACAACGCCTATCTATCCTCGCCTCCGAATGGGAGATGATCCCGGAGGATGATAAGGCGCAACATCTGCATTATTGAGAGAACTTGATTAGTCTTGAATAAATGACAAAAAACAATTATAATTAAAATATCAAAAACATAATATAATGAAAAATTTATTCTTACCTATGTCTCCTCACTGAGATCCCTCAAGTAGAGCTAATTCAGGATCTCCATGGAAGTTTGTCCCAGTGTAAGCATAGTCCTCCACCATGATTAGTTGATCTCTCATCCACTGGAAGAAAGATTTGTCATATTTGACGATAGGCATGCCACCATGACAAGCCATCAAATCCACCCATATTTTCATCTGTGGATGTTGTGGAGAGGGTATGCCCCACTCCACCTGTAGATATAAGACGAGGACCCTCTCTAGGAAGAAGGATACTAAAATGGATCCATAACCAAATAGTTTCAACCAACCATTCCGACAGTTTGTTAGTTGCTTCTTCATATTCTTCAAGAAACCCTCTCACCAATTGAAGACTTTGGGCTCCATACACTCTATGGCATACTAAAAGTGAATTTTCAAATCCATGTGGGGAGCTGCACTCCCTGCCATCCAAGTGATAGTATAGAGGATGGTTATCAATGGAAAATATCGAACATCCCTAATGGAAACCTTACGACTATGATTTTTTCATACCTGGCATGCAGTTGTGTGCAACATAATAGTCCATAGGTTCTCCTCGACCCCTACTTCCCGAGAGTGATACCCGAGAGCCTTGGCGAGATAACCCCATCAGAAAGTAAATGTCATCTATATCCAAGGTGAGTGTATGCACACCCACGTGAAAGGCTTGTCCATTTACATCCCATGTGTGGACTAGATACTCCATTAATCTTAGTTGGGATCTCATGCCCTGAATTTTGAAGAATTTGAGTAAACCACACTCTCAGAGTGCCATGACAGTGCCCAGGTCATTCCCAGCAAAGCAGTCTTCTTCCTTCTGCTCACATTCCCTCCACTCGAGAATTTTGACTGAGGAAAACCTACCAAGAAACATCAAATGATGATTAGATTCATCAAAAATCAAATCTTGGAAGTTTCCCTCACTCATTTTCATTTTTCAAAAATTGAGTTGTGGTTGTCATAGGGGCTTGCTTTTACATAGAAAAACATCGTCACACCCTCGTTGTGTGTCCCCTGTGGCGATTTGGGATCATCGCAGTTCACGATAATGTGAGCCTGCGATGATCTCAAAGCATAAGGAATCCCAAAAATTTGACCTTAACTCAAAAGGAGACCATTAAAAATGAAATTTTAAACCATGAAAAGAGAAAGGGGCAAGAGAATACCTTTTTTGCGGAAGCGGTTTGCGAAATGGTCCATCGGGGTCTCCAGAATCGACGATTGAAGTTTGGAAGAAAATGAGGGTTTTGGGCACTATTTGGGTGAAATTGCAAAAGAAAATGGTAAATGGGTTATTTTGACCTATTTTATTACTTTTTACCATATTTTATTGAAAATTACATTATTTTTTTAATATTTTACCTATGCCCTAAGTCTAATAAAATTTACAAAGTGTTTTCTATTACAGATTGAAAGATCTAAGGATGAGACATTTGACATGGATCCACCATTTTGGGTCGTTTTTGTGTTTTTTTTCGATTTGTCTGATAACAACTGGGGATTCCATATCTGTGTCTATAATTTATCCAATTTTATTTACATTCTTTCATTCATCTACACTTTAAAAAAAAAAACATTCTTTACAAGAGAAGAAATAATACCAATACCATTGATCCAGATTATTTTCAAAATGGAATGAAAGCAAAGATATTATAATGAAATACACATAAAAAATTCCAGAAATAGAGAAATACAGCAATACGTGATTTATATTAATGAAAGAAATGTACATAAACTGTAAAAATACAGAGTGCAAGACTCGCTAGAATGGTGGAATCTTTATCTTTGAGAAGAGATGTGGCGGCTACACTCATTCACAAGAAGATAATTACAATGAGGCTCTGAAGGCCTTTTTATGATAGACATGAGTGTCAAAACCCTAGACATCCAAAAACCTAACCCTAGGAGATGAAGCGCCAAAAGTCATGTGGGCCCCATTAGGGTAAGTTAGTACATTAAATTCTCGAGGTAGGGCTTCAGGACAGCCCAATAAATCCAATATCCACCTGGATGATGTGTAGGGCTTCAGGACAGACCCGTAAGTCCAGAACCCACAATTACAAAGAAATGTCCCCACTACGGAGAAACATGTTGAGGTGAAAGTTTTCTAAATGGGCCAGTTAGAATTTGGAACAGGTGGGTAGCCACCAATATCCACCTGGATCAATCCTCCCCCCTTGGGAAGTAATGGAATCCATTGCGTTGAGTGCTCGGTAAGAGGGGAAGGCATTTTGTGAATATGAATCTTGGTGAGTTGCGTGTCTTATTGGAGAAGTTGTGTTGCTTGGTCTATGAAAGGATGTCATGAACCTATTGTTAGTGGGGTTGAATATATTCCACAAACTTATTGTCTCTGGGCTTGACGGGGCATTGTGTAGGCATCGTTGTAGGTGAAAAAATAATATATGTGATCTGCTTTTGTTGGATAGAAGGTGTTTAGGCTGCAGTGGTTGCAATGGTCTTTTGTGCATCCTTTGAACATACTTTGAAGAGGATGAATTTTGCAGTATGAGGGATTATCTTGCAGCACTATTTTGGTGGAACAGTAATCGGAAATACCTCTGGTATCCTGTAGAGTTGACCCCCCAGAGTAATAATGACACTACAGGTTCGAGACTCATAAACAACATGACGTTTCCACATATTATGGTTGGCCCAAAACAACATCACATACATCAATAGGGGAAACATCACACACTACCTCATCCTTGAAGGGTTGGATGCCATAGGACAAGCATCACTATTGGCTGACATGGAGAGGTTGTCCTTGGTAAAGCCACCCGATTTTGTATGGTTGTGGATGTGGTGTTGTTGACAGCCCCAACTATTTGACAACCTCAGCTGACATGAGGTTCTTTTGGCTATCGCTATCAACAATTAAATGCAATGTGGTCCCCTTCACCCACATATGTGAATGGAAGAGGTGTTTCCCCTCTTCAGGATCTACTGGTTCTTCTAGTTAAATTGTTGCGGTTGCGACAGTAGTAGTGAGGTGTGCATCTATGATCTGTCTGTTTTCAATATTTTCTTGATCAAATTTAGAATCAAGGTTCGGATCCTTGTCTTTGACCTTGGCCACTAATTACTATTTCGAGTGAGATTCATCCATGTTGTGCAAGGGGATTTTGTGGAAGTCGCACCACTTCCCAGTGTCATTCTTCATCTTTCTCTTACCTTTGTTGTCCTGTGTCTTGTACTGGTTTTTTGGAGGCTGTTGGTTAGGGCCATATTTACCATGATTTGGTTGTTATGGATTTGTAGACCTAAACTCCCATTTGTTCTAGTGCCTAAACTTATGCTCGATTTTGACAACATATCGATACGCATCTCCTAATGATGAGATGTTTAGTAAATCCATTTTGGTTTGGATGTACCTATGCAGAGCCCCATAGTATTTCAAAACCAGATGTCGCTTGGTCACTTTGATACCCAATTTGGTGCACAAAGTATGGAAATTATTTATGAACTCCATCATTGTTTATCTCTTCTCTTTTCATAGTCTGGTCCATCTCATGTACTGGTCTTCATATTTATCAACGGGGTAGTATTATTCCTTGACCGTAACCACAAAAAAATCCCAACTCGACTCGACCCCATATATTCCATATTCCTCTGTGGAAATTTTCTCCCAATAAGTTTCCCAGAAATGTTTGGCATGGGGGAGAGCCTTGAAGAGTGTGAAGGTGATACTTTCTCTGTCAAAAAAATCGGGACCATAGAAATAACCTTCTAGCATATTCAACCATTTTTCTAAGGCATCTGCATCTATTTGACCTTCAAATATGGGAATATCAAAATTAACTTGTACCTTGAAGGGAGAGGTTCCTCCAAAGTGGTCGCTTGATGAAGATGTGCATGTTGCTATCGACAGGTGTTGACGGATGTGGGAAAAATTCTCCATCATTTCGTCCCTCTGTCGCACGAGAGATTGCTCAAGAAACATGTTAATAGAATGGTGGCATCTTTATCTCTGAGAAGATATGTGAAGGATACACTCATTTTCAAGAACATGATTACAATGAGCCTCTAAAGGTATTTTTTGATAAACATGAATAACAAAACCCTAGACATCCAAAAACCTAACCCTAAGAGATGAAGCGCCAAAATTCATGTGGGCCTCGTTGCGGTAATTTAGTAAATTAACTTCTTGGGGTCATAAATTTTACATACAATCTTTGTTTTAGGTATGTGATAGCTCATTGGAAAGGTCTTTTCAAGAAATACATGTTCTACCATCAAAATCTGACTCTGTCTATAGTTTAACTATGTCAAGCCAAAGAAAACATTGTTTAGAGCTCCAAAACGACCCTGGAAGTACAAAAATATGTATTGATATGAAAACTTCCAAAATAAGCTAGTTGGAATAAATGGGCAGCCACAAATATCCACTTGGATGTTGTGTAGGGATCCAGGACAACCTCGTAAGTACAGAACCCACAATTACAAAGAAATGTCCCCATTACAGAGAAACGTGTTGAATTGGAAGTAGTCCAGATGGGCCAGTTGGAATTTGGAATAGGTGGGTGTCCACCAATATCCACCTGGATCAATCCTCCCCCATTAGGAAGCAATGATATCCATTGTGTTGAGTGCTCAGGGAAGAGGGGAAATATTTTTCTGAATCTGAATCTTGGTGATATGTGTTCCTTGTTGGAGAAGTTGCACTGCTTAGTCTGTGAAAGGTTGTCACGAACCTGTTGCTGGCAGGGTTGAATCTGTTCAACCAACTTGTTGTCTCTGGCCTTGATGGGGAATTGTGTCGGCACCATCGTAGGTGAAAAAACAATAGCTGTGATCATCAGTTGTTACTGTGCTTAAACAATTTTATGCCTATTAAAATATTATTAACCTTCTTCAAGTGATCATCAAGATTATGAAAGACATGAACAACAGAAATGATATAAAAATAGAAGGGTGACTTATTATGCTATGCAAGCACCCCCTACTTCATGAAAATAAACCTTACAGGACCTTGCTTCATGTGTTCAAATATGCAAGATAGTTTATGTGTTAAGTTCATGCTTCTTCTTGTCAATGTATATGTGTGAGGAAATGTTCTTTTGAAAGGTTAATTAGGTGTTATAAACCAATGCACAGCAATATAAAGTGCAGCAAATAACACAACAAACTCACAACAATAACAAGATGATAAAGGAGTTCACCCCTCTCCGGGCTACATCTCCTTGAGCCTCCTTCAATGGACTTGGCTCTTTGGGATTAGTTTGTCAAATGTTCTTTTACAAGCTGCTTCTCAACTCCAATGGATTTACAGACTGTACTATTGGGTTCAGAATACATAAAAACCCAAAAAATGACTATTAGAACTCTGAAAATGGATCTTGTCTCATCCAATCATGACCTCTTCAACATGTAGCCTCCAAGCTTCCCTGAGATTCTCTGTGGAAAAAAAACTTGTAAAAGTCCTCCAATTGATCTGAAACCTATCCCAAAGTGTTCAGAACATAATAATCAGTAAAAAATGACTATTCAGTCACAGAAAATAGGCATGTGCTCATCTCAGCAAGGCCTCAAACAATGAGGGCTTGAAGCTCCCTGGAGCTTCCTCAAACTTCAATGGTTAAAAACCTGCAAAATAAGTCTTCAAATTTCTATGAAAACAGTGCCAATGGACTCAGAACGTCCAAAAACCCCTAGCTGGGCTTTTTCGGCACCTCATTTGGCCAAAAACTCAAAAAGTTAGGCCTCCTGCCATTTTTCCCCTTCAAGTTGCTGTCACTGGTTCGCCATTTCACACCTATGTGTGTGTCTGGCTTCTGTGCGTTTTCCGTGCCTAAACCCAGCACACGTGCATCTTTTGAAATTGGTGCCAAAATGTCGCACCGTTAGCGGAATTAAAGCACCCAAGGACAGAGATGTTGGGCGCATGGGGGACCATATGGCCACGTCCCAGCGCAATTTTAGGGCTCAGTTCCAAAGTGGAACGAGCGCTTGACAAGTGCACAGCCCCGTGGGTGTTTAACCGTTTGTGTAGTTTTGAATCTGCGTGCAAAAGCATGAGAGGCAAGGTCATATTGGCGCATATAGGAAACCGGGGCTAGAGCTCTGTTCAATACACCAACTCCCGCGCGCATTCCCGTGTAGGCTAATGGTCATTTGCCATGACAATGTGACTGGGGCTCCATTTGAACTACAACCCTGCACGCGCTTTAAATTGTGGCCATATGTATTATCACATAGAACTGGCTTACCACACACAAACCCCCGCGCGCCAAATTCCATGTTGTGGTCGTATGATATAATAAAACCATGGGTAAAATGTTAAAACCCCACGCCAATTTCTGGAGGGTATGGTCACATGTTTTACAAATTAAAACCATGGGCTATATAATTTAAAATCCCCCACGTGAAAACCATCGGAAGGCAGGGTCATGTGAACGGAGAGTGTGATCGGGGGTTGGGGCTAAGCCCCAGCCCGGACCCCCGCGCCGACCAAAGCATACTTTGAATTCAAATATAATCTCTTACATATGCATTGTAAGAACCAACATGTGGTCCAACGGTCGGGCGGATTATGTTAAAGCTTTGGACAGTGGGAGGAGGTCCGGGGGTCGAACCTCGTGGACCCATAAAAATTTTAACAAACCAATCAATCGACCATAAGCCAATAAACGGGTGCCACGTGGAAGCCCTTGATTGGGCCACGTGGCACCTTTCTATTAGACAAGTAAATGCCATGTGTCAACATCACATTCGACCACAGTCGACCAATCAAAAATTTCCACATCAACATGTCGATCAAGCCACGTCACTTTTGACACGTCATCGTATGGAATGTATGGCCTACCACATCACCGTATGGACTGTATGGACAGGTACAGTCAGCATCAAATTTTTTTCCCTGTTTGGCTCAGTGAACAGATCGTGATATCTTCTCTATACGGACTACGTTTGAGAAAGTAAATATACTGTCGGAATCAGGAAGACGAGATGGAAGTAATGGCACCGTTTTCGTTGCATTCCGAGCACTTTGAAATTTGAGAAAATTTTGATCCCCTGTTTCAAATTCTGATCACACCTTCCCACTGAAAGGATTTTGGACCCACAAAAGCTTATGATTATCTATCTGAGATTCAATACTCTTCTCCTTTCAAGTTCTATCAACTAATTCTACTTGAAAAGTCTTTTCGACAATCACCTGGATACTTTGACATGCCTTGCACTGCAACTAGCTATGTCCCTCAACCACTGCTCTCTGGATACTGCTAACCCACTGTTATCTCCATGCTTGGAAGACTGCCAGCCTTCCCACTGAGAATCAAGTCCCTCTTTCAAACTCTTTGGCGTCAACACAATCTGCTCTCCAATGGCTGCAAAAGCTTTCCTGCGACATCTTGTCACAAGCCAAGAAAACTATCAATCTTGAAAACAAATTGACACAAGACTGAAAATAATCACAGCAAAGTCCTTTTTCTCTTCAAGCAAATTGTCGCATCTTGTGCTTCATCAAAGCACATGGTGGTTTCCTGCATCTTGGTGTACTCAAAATCAACTTACAAGCCATCCAACACAACCGACTAAACACAAGTCGAAAACCATGAACGACACAACATAGTCGTCAAGATAATATCGACACTAGTCAAGACTCATGTGAAACGTATCAACCTTCCAAAATGACAAGTCTAAAAACATGATAAACAATCATGCTACAATCATGAGTCATTCATGATGACTATCAGCAAGTTCATTGTTTATGCACTCACAAGACCAAATGCATGCACATAGCTCTTCAACTCTCCTTCCAGTACAAACATACGTACATAAACACAAAACATGTGGGTACTTAAGAGTTGAATATGAAAATGTATATGGCTATAACAAATGAGCAGCATACCCCTCTTTTACATCCTCCTGACGAAGTGGTATACCATAAGTATGCATTCAAAAGAAAATGCATTCACATGCAAACTTGCATCTTGCAAGTTATGATAACTATTGCAACTTTGTCAAACTTCAACAAAAATGAATAGATAAGGCTGAAATGTGCATCTACAACAGAAAAAATGCGAGCCTTACTTACTCAAGAAATCTAGCCATTTCTTACCAAGCCAACTCAATGGTGAATTTTTCTGTTGAAAGTCGTCTTCTTGTGAATCATCTTGACTCACATCAATAATGGAATCTCCTCTTCCATTCTCACCAATCTTTTTATCCAACTGCTTCTTGTGTTGTGGATGAGAGGTTGGATGCAATGTCCATCATTGGTCAATGAGATGACCCCTCTTCTGACAATGAGTGCAAATCTTTTCCATGTTCTTTTCAAGTTGCCTTTGCTTGGAAAGTTTCCTAAAAGTGGTCAATCTTTTCCAACATTTTGAAACATGATGGTTATATAAACCACAATATGTACATGGAATTTTTCTTCCATTTTTACATGCAAATTTATCATGCTTAACATAATCAAAAGAAACTGAGTGATAGGCAGACTTATACCTTGAACATTCACCTTTATCACCCCTTTGAGGAGGTGAATTTGAAGAGTTACAAGCTCTCTTTTGAAGACCAACAAATTTTTTCTCGTCCTCATGGCTGTCACAACTCTTTTGTTTCACACATTTACATTCATCTTGAACACAATTTTTGCATGCTGAAGAGATTGAAATTTCAACAAAATTTCTTGAACTTTCAACAAAAGTTCTTGAACTTTCACCTTGATAGCCTACTTGAGGAGGTGAACTTGAAACAAAATTTGTTCTTGGAGATTTTTCATTTGTTTCCTCAACTTTGGAATTTGCTCCATCAATTCGTTCATAACCAAGACCACAATACTTAGGTCTCTCTTCAACAACAATAGGCTCAAC
>JZKD02S1245801.1:75424-85427 GCA_000966675.3 Picea glauca
GAAAATAAACCTTACAGGACCTTGCTTCATGTGTTCAAATATGCAAGATAGTTTATGTGTTAAGTTCATGCTTCTTCTTGTCAATGTATATGTGTGAGGAAATGTTCTTTTGAAATGTTAATTAGGTGTTATAAACCAATGCAGAACAATATAAAGTGCAACAAATAACACATCAAATTCACAACAATAACAAGATGATAAAGGAGTTCACCCCTCTCTGGGCTACATCTCCTTGAGCCTCCTTCAATGGACTTGGCTCTTTGGGATTAGTTTGTCAAATGTTCTTTTACAAGCTTCTGCTCAACTCCAATGGATTTACAGACTGTACCATTGGGTTCAGAATACATAAAAATCCCAAAAATGACTATTAGAACTCTGAAAATGGATCTTGTCTCATCCAATCATGACCTCTTCTACATGTGGCCTCCAAGCTTCCCTGAGATTATATATGGAAAAAACACTTGTAAAAGTCCTCCAATGGATCTGAAACCTGTCCCAAAGTGTTCAGAGCATAATAATCAGTCAAAAATGACTATTAAGTCACAGAAAATAGACATGTGCTCATCTGAGCAAGGCCTCAAACAATGAGGGCTTGAAGCTCCCTGGAGCTTCCTCAAACTTCAATGGTTAAAAACCTGCAAAAGAAGTCTTCAAATGCCTGTGAAAACAGTGCCAATGAACTCAGAATGTCCAAAAACCCCTAGCTGGGATTTTTCGGCACCTCATTGGGCCAAAAACTAAAAAAGTTAGGCCTCCTGCCATTTTTCCCCTTCAAGTTGCTGTCACTGGTTTGCCATTTCGCACCTGTGTGTGAGTGTCTAGCTTCTGGGTGTTTTTCGTGCCTAAACCCAACACACGCGCGTCTTCCGAAATTGGTGCCAAAATGTCGCATCGTTAGCGGAATTAAAGCCCCCAAGGACGGAGGTGTTGGGCGCATGGGGGACCATATGGCCATGTCCCAACGCAATTTCGGGGCTCAGTTCCAAAGTGGAACGAGCGCTTGACAAGTGCCCAGCGCCGTGGGTGTTTAACCGTTTGTGTAGTTTTGAATCCGCGTGAAAAATCATGAGAGGCAAGGTCATATTGGCGCATATAGGAAACCGGGGCTAGAGCTCCGTTCAATACACCAACTCCCGCGCGCATTCCCATGTAGGCTAATGGTCATTTGACATGACAATGTGACCGAGGCTCCATTTGAACTACAACCCTATGTGCGCTTTAAATTGTGGCCATATGTATTATCACATAGAACCGGCTTACCACACACAAACCCCCGCGCGCCAAATTCCATGTTGTGGTCGTATGATATAATAAAACCACGGGTAAAATGTTAAAACCCCACGCCAATTTCTGGAGGGTATGGTCACATGTTTTACAAATTAAAACCGTGGGCTATATAATTTAAAATCCCCCACGCGCAAACCATCGGAAGGCAGGGTCATGTGAATGGAGAGTGTGACTGGGGGCTGGGGCTAAGCCCCAGCCTGGACCCCCGCGCCGACCAAAGCATACTTTGAATTCAAATATAATCTCTTACATATGCATTGTAAGAACCAACGTGTGGTCCAATGGTCGGGCGGATTATGTTAAAGCTTTGGACAGTGGGAGGAGGTCCGGGGGTCGAACCCCACGGACCCATAAAAATTTTAACAAACCAATCAATCGACCATAAGCCAATAAACGGGTGCCACGTGGCAGCCCTTGATTGGGCCACATGGCACCTTTCCATTAGACAAGTAAATGCCATGTGTCAACATCACATTCGACCACAATCGACCAATCAAAAATTTCCACGTCAGCATGTCGATCAAGCCACGTCACTTTTGACACATCATCGTATGGAATGTATGGCCTGCCACATCACCAGACGGACTGTACGGAGAGGTATAGTCAGCATCAAAATTTTTTGCCTGTTTGGCTCGGCGAACAGATCGCGATATCTTCTCCATACGAACTCCATTTGAGAAAGTAAATATACCATCGGAATCAGGAAGATGAGATGGACGCAACGACACCTTTTTTTCGCATTCCGAGCACTTTGAAATTTGAGCAAATTTTGATCCCTTGGTCCAGATTCTGATCAAGAAATGAAAAACATAAATCACACATATGATATACACAGCGACAAATATTTCATGAGGAAACCCATAAACGGAGAAAACCTCTTATTCTTAAATGATAGGGAGTCCTTTAAGTTCTGTACATCATCTTTCTTTGAGCACCAACTCAAAATGAGGCTACAACCTCTTCTTTAACAAGTTGCAACTTGCTGAGAGAACCAACTCTCTGATTTCTCTAGCACCCACTAGAAGGAAGCACCAACTCCCTGAGTGTTCCAACACCAACTGGATGGAAGCACCAACTTCCAGTCACACAGGCACCAACCTGTATAAGAGAGAACAATGGTTCTTCCTTGCACCACCCTGGTTTTTCTGGATGAAACCAGATGGAAGCTACAACTCCCTATGTTCAAGAACCCACTTGAAAATCTGAGGACAATAGTCCTCCCTCGCACCACCCTACCACCCTGAAATATAAATATTTTCTTTTTCAAAGTTATTACAGTGATACAATATTTATCAATGGCTTACCAATCTCATCATTGTTCTACTACACTACTCTGCTATGATGCATCATTGTCTTGTTGTTGCTCGCATCTTCTTGTACACACCCTGTTCAGCTTCTCATCAGCCTTTCATGCTATGTGCTCCCTCTTCATTCTTTTCGCCGTGTCTATAATCTTTCCTTCAAAACATGCACTTCATCACATGCTACACCCATGCCTCTCACATGAAAAATCATACCAACTTCTTTGTTCTACATCATTTTCTCATGCCAAGTGCTCTATGTAATCATCATTCGAACTCTTCATATTCTCTAGTGGTTATTTTGTAATTGTTCATATTCAGTGCCAGTTTTCCAAAGATTCTTTGGCATCTCTGGCAGTTATCCTGAGTTTCTTTGGCTTCTCTGTTAGTCGCAATTCTCCGTCTTCTTTGGCAGTTACAGTCTGTCATTTTTTTCTGGCTTCCTTGGCTTCTAAGTCCCTTCCTTCATGTGACCACCGATGGTGACCATACGCCTATTCAAAAGGTTATTCATGATCTTTGTCTAGCGAGCGCTAGCTCCCCTTTTTTTTCAATATGACCTTGGGCTATGAACTTCACATGACCACGTGATTGCGCGCGTGTCCATAGGCTGTTTGAGGGAAACCCGCTTTTTGCCTTGTAATTCACTACATAGCTCCATGTATGCCTTTGGTGATATCGTGGTTTTAATTGCAGACCACTCACGAAAAATTAATATCCGAGCATGTTCTGACCCTGCAATGTGACGGGACCGTCGATCTCATGATCTTGACAGTGCTCCTAAATGGACGGTTCATATTTTATATTTCACGATCTACGGATCAGATCCAGCCTCCCCAAATCAATGGTTGTGATTTATTTCATGATCCGGGCTTTGGGAGTTTCAAATCTCAAACCCTACTTTATTTCGTATGCCAATCTTCTGGAGTCGATGATTTGCGGACACATGTCCTTCTCAATCAACAGCTCTGCCTCCACTCTGGAATTTTGACCTTTCAACCAAATTAATGGTTATGCATCCCCTTTCTTGATCAACGATCAAGATCTCCTTCAGGTCTCCGAACTTTTGAAATGTCAAATATCAAACTTACACTCTAGATCAGACGACCAAGATTCACTTCGGACGATCCAATGCTTGAGGTCTTATTCAGACGATCTGACGACTGAGATTTACTTCGAACGATCCGACGATCGAGAATGTATTTCATCTCTCTGGACTTCAGAGATTTCAAATATCAATCTGACACTTTGGATCAAACGACCCATATGCACTTCGGATTATCCAACTCTTGAGGTCTTCTTCGGACGATCTGATCACTGAGATTTACTTCGGACGATCAGACGATCGAGAATGTATTTTGTCTCTCCGACTCTCCGGACTTCGGAGATTTCAAATCTCAAACTGACTCTCTGGATTAGACAGCCCAGATGCACTTCGAACAATCTAACGCTTAAGATCTTCTTCGGACGATCTGACGACTAATATTTACTTCGAAGAATCCGACGGTCGAGAATGTATTTCAGCTCTCTGGACTTCAGACATTTCAAATCTCAAACTGAAACTCTCGAAGTGATTTCTCTAGAGGTTAACCTCATCACATCTTTAGACCCAAAACTAATGTTGTTCGTTGATCATGATCTTAGATCAACGGATTGATTTGTGTGTGATGCATCTTTGGCTTGGTTTAGATCCAACGACCCTCCAACATTGATTGTACTATCCTTCCACTTTATAAAGATCTGATGGCTGACGAAAATTTGGATAATCAAATTCTCAACTGTTTGGCCCTGCTTATCCTATCCTTCCACTTAAAGTGATCCAACGGTCGTGAATACTCTCGAAGAAGATCCACAATCAAGGATTATTGTAGAACAACAACTTGCGAGTGATTTAATTCGTCACCCAAGCTCCACAATTTGAAGTTGTGAGTTTGTTGGTGAGTCAACCACAATCATCGATCTTTGAAGCTATAAGATATGACGGTCCTAACTAATTACAGGATTAGAAATAGCACGACATTTAATTCTCCTTTCAATCTCCGCAATCTATCCTTTTCATTGATTTGGAGGTTGCGCATCCGATGGTCACAACTTAATCCAACTCAATCTGATCGTTTGTTATATCAACCACAATCGTCAATATTTGGGTTTATGAGATCTGACAATCTAGATCGATTGTGGGATTAGAACTAGCGAGTTGTTTGATTATACTTTTTCTCTCTGCAATTCATCCCTATTGTTGATTTGTCTTTCATATCTGACGGTCAGGATCCTCCTCTTGAGCTACTTTGATCTATGCATATTGTTCACTCCTCCTCCTGAGCTTATATTTTTCCTGTTTTCCATCGTCGTTGTTGTTCTTGCCATCAATGACAAGCATACTCTTCCTGTAAAACATGCCAACAATATCCCCCTTTGGCATTGATGGAAACCTTGAAAGGTTGCACTATTCTTCTTAGACCTCCAACTGTAGCATCCAGACCACACCTTTTCTCCCCCTTTGACATCAATGTCAAAGAAAAAATGATCCCACTGATCTTATCAGATATTCAACCAAAAAATAATCCCCCTAACAGGATGGAATCTCTCAAGTGAGAGAAGGGATGACACCCAGCTTCTTATGGAGATATTCAAATGGTTTCTTGGCTAGGGGTTCAGTAAAGATGTCTGCAATTTATTCTTTGGAAAGAATATAATTCATCTAAACAACTTTGTTTGTAACCTTCTCCTTGAGAAAATGACGCTTTATTGGTATATGATTCATTGTTGAATGGAGAACAGGATTCTTCGAGACACTAATGGAACTAGTGTTATCACAGTGAAGTGGAATGGGATCAGTATAAGTTACCTTCAAATCTGCAAGAGTTTGTATCATCCATAAGATCTAAGTGCAACAAGTAGCAGCAGTAATGTACTCTGCCTCTGTAGTTGATAATGAAATAGATCCATGCATCTTACTAAGCCATGCTACTAATGAATCACCTAAGAAGAATTCACCTCCACTGGTTCTCTTTATCTAATCCAAACAGTTTTCCCAATCAACATATGAATATGCAGTTAATTGTAAATTCTGATTTCTAGGATACCAAAGACTATAAGTCATTGTACCCTTCAAATATTTGAATATCCTCTTGACAACTGCTAAATGAATTTGTTTAGGAGAATACTGATAATGAACTACCATTCCAACAACTTGCATTATATCAGGACGAAATGTTGTGTTGTACAGAAGACTGCCTATCATTGATCGATATGTTCATTGATCAACATCAGGTGAAATATCACCATTACTGAGCTTGCAACCAACCACCATAGGTGTACTAACAGGAGAGGAATATTCCATCTGAAACCTCTTTAACATCTCTTTCAAATATTGTTCTTGAGAGATAAATATCCCTGCAGAACTCTGATTGATTCATAAACCAAGAAAATATGACAGTTCTCCTATCATGGACATCTCAAACTTAGTCTGCATTGAATTAGAAAACCATTGAACTGAAGGGTCATTAGTGCATCCAAAAATAATGTCATCTACATAAACCAAAACAACTAATAAATCATCACCTTCAAAATTAATGTATAGATTATTGTCAACAATACCTTTCTTGAGCCTTTTGTCTGATATAAATTTGTCCAGTCTATTATATCAGGCTCGTGGTGCTTGTTTCAATCCATATAATGCTTTTTTCAACTTACAGACATAGTCAGGATTATCTGTCAATGAAAATCCTTCAGGTTTCTCCACATATACATATTCTTCTAGATATCCATTAATAAATGATGACTTAACATCCATCTGATATACTTTAAAGTTCCTATGATAGGCATAGGCAAGAAACATTTTGATGGCTTCCAATCTTTCCACTAGTGCAAAGGTTTCATCAAAATATTTTCCTTCAACTTGTGCATACCCCTTATAGACCAATCTGGATTTATTCCTAACAAATTGTCCTTTTTCATTCATTTTTTTCTTAAACACCCATTTGGAGCCAATTACATTCTTATATGCAGGTCTAGGAACAAACTCCCAAGTATTGTTCTTCTCAATCTGATCCAGTTCCTCATTCATTGATTTTAACCAATTTACATCTTTTCTAGATTCATCAAAGTTCTTGGGTTCCACCATGGATATGAAGGCTATATGTGATTGCTTGATGCCTTTGATTATCCTTCTCCTGGTTTGTACACCTTTGTCTTTCTCACCAATTATCTAACTTGCAGGATTATTCTTTTGAGTAATTCTGGAGGAAGGATTTGATGTTGTCTGCTGATTTGAGTCTGCCTGAGTATTTGTATCTTCATTTGACTCAGAGTCTTCATTTTCTTATTCTTGGACATGTTCATCTTCAACTTCAACTATATCCTTTGTTGTTGATTCAATATTTCTCACCTCTCTTACTAGGAATCCTTCGTCAACTTTTATGTCAATGCAATCAACCAATTTATGCAGCTTCTTATTATAGCATCTATATCCTTTACTATTGGTAGCATACCCTAATGAGATGCCTTCATCAGCCCTGTCATCATACTTGCCAAGTTTTTCATTATTATTCTTTATGTAGCACTTACTCCCAAAGACTTCGAAGTGTTTGATTGATCTAAAAGTGAAGAAGACTTGTATTCTTGAAATTATTTGAAAGATTTAATTCATGTGTTAAAATGCAAATGGATCAATTTTGCAACACAAATTTTTATAGAAATTACTCATTCAAGATGCATTTAAATAGCAGCAATAAACAGTGAACAAAAAACACATAACACAACAAATGATAAAGGAGTTCACCCCTCTCTTGGGCTACATCTCCTGGTCTAGCTTCCAATGGATCTTTTGTATTGTTTTCTCAAAGTGCGCAAATATGTCTTTTACAATGCTCAAAATGCCAAATAGATGGCTCCAATGGCTTTAGAACGTCCAAAAACCCCTATCTGGGCTTTTTCGGCACCTCGTTTGGACAAAAATTGAAGAAGATAGGCTTCCTGGAAGTTCCCCTTCAAACTTGTTGTCTATGGATCGCCAAAATGCACCCTTGTTGCCTCAACCTAGCCCCCACGTGCATTTATGTGGAAAAACCCAGCACCAGGTGCAACCGCACAAATGGTGAGAACTGTAGGATGGTTATGGGTGCGCCTAGCCCCTAACCGCCAAGGCTGTGGTCATAACGGTCATGTGACCACGCGCAAATGCAAAACGGGCTCTGTTTCAAAGGCGAATAGATAATGGACAAGTGGCGGGTGTTGGTTGTAAAACCATTTGAACCACAATACAAATCTGTGCGCGCACCAACGGTATGACCAAGGGTCATATGATATGGTGTATACGACCGGGGGTTGGGGCTAAGCCCCAGCCCGGATGCGCCCCAACCATCCACATATGCAAATTCAAATAAATTTAAAACTATTACATAGTAAGAACTACTATGGTGGCGTATTGGCAGCACGGACTTTGCAAAGGCTTTGCATGTGGGTGGAGGTCACGAGGTCGAATCCGGTGGACTCCAAATAAATTTTATATAACCAACCAATAACATGGTGCCACATGGCAGCCCACGACTAGGCCATGTGGTACCGTACAACCAACCAAAATCTGCCACGTGTCGCAATATCATTCATCCACATATGCCAACCAATGAATGCCATGTGTCATACAGTCCTGCCAATTCAGCTCTGCCACGTGTCGTACAGACAAGCCATGTCAGCATCTGTACAGACTGTACAGACTGTACAGTCAGCATCCCCCTTTTTTTGCCTGTTTGTCCTTTTGAACAGAACGCGATACCTCTCTCTCCTGACATCCATTTGAAACCAAACGAGTTGTGTTGGGTTTTTGATGACGAGGCCTACTCTCCCGTTCGATTTGAAGCAATTTTAAGCACTTTGAAGTTTTGAGCAAAATTTGATCCCTTGGATTGCACCTCCCCATTGGAAAGCTTTTGGACCTCCAAAAGACTATTTTTAGTCTACCTGAATATGAGGGTATAGTTCCCTCACCTTTCCAACCTCAATCCACTTGGCTTTGCTTGGATTTGTACCTTTAAGAACAACTCGAAGATACTCCACATTTTGTAATGATCCCAAGCCATTATGCAAGGATCATCACTGTTTTGGTGTCTTTTAAACTTTTTTTGAGTGAGGTATTTCGTCAAACACTTTGTTGATCTACTTTTTAGATGTGTTTATATGTGTGTATGCAACAAATAACAGAAAGAGATAACCATGGAACATACCTCAACCATATGTAATAAGATAGACAAGCCAAAACATCTCAATTCTTCTTTATTCATAAAATAGAGAAACCTGCTACAATGAAGATGTTGATCTGGAATGCTCAATAGATGGCCAAGAAAATAGACAATAGATAAGAGCTGCTACAAAATGCTCCCACTAATACAAAATATGCCTCCAAAGGTTGAATTAGAAATGAAGATCAATACAAGCAGATCTAAATGCCAAACTCTCCAGCTGAAGAATGCCACGCTCCAATAGAAGGCTAAAACCCTCAATAACTCGGCCTTGCTGCCAAAAGTGTCCAATCACCCTAAGAAATATGTCAACTGATAGATCGATTGATGGTAAGAACAACCCAGGTGCCCGAATCTCCAAGATCCCTCTCAATCTTTGTAGATCTGAAATCCCCCACTGAATGGTGTGCCCCACTGGGTGACTGAAGCCCAAGATAATTTGGCCCTACTGAAGGAGACCTCAAAATGCTCTGAAACTCTCCATAAATATAGATCGGGACACTGCAAGTCACTAGGTGAAGTCTCAGGCCCATATCTGAAGTGTAACCCCTCCAAATAGACTAGATCTAGATATCAAAAATGCCCTCCTTCTCTTCAATTCACCCCACTGCTCAAGAAATAATCTGAGCCATAAAACTATCTCAGAAGGCACTAGATATGATGTCCAAGGCCCTGTAATGAAAACCCAAGTGATAGAATCCTCAACGGCCCTGCCAATCTCCTACAATGAATCTCTCTCCAAGGATGGCACACCCCCCTTGCTGGAAACCCCCAATGGTGCTCCCTCCTCCTCTTCCTGTGCCTGTGGCTGTGTAGAACCTCCTGCACTAATGTAGATTTGACTAGAATGGTGTGGGAGAGTATTTCATCTCCGAGACCAAGCTTGGGACAAGCTAGGTGGAATCTTTCACCACTGAATCATCCTCTAGGGTTTGTTAAGTCAAAACCCTCAAAACCCCCAAGAGATGGGCTCACTAGCTAAAGCCAGATATAAAACTGATAAACATACATGAATGCATGAGAAGAGGCCCTTGCCTTTCCTTTATATTTTTTGGCTCACATTGTCCCTCCAAAGTGACTTTCATTTTATTGATATTTAATTAATTAATTAAATCACTTTAATTAATTAATTAACCTTTTTACCTTTGAAAAGCTCCTTATCTCTCCTTGTGGCTT
>JZKD02S1245801.1:85437-95819 GCA_000966675.3 Picea glauca
CCTCCTTGAAAATTGCGGTGATGATATAAGCTTCCTCCTTGAAGGATGAGAACTTGGCTCTACAAGTTGACCTTTTCCTCTTGTGAGTTTCAACCTTGTGAGAATTATAAAACAAAACACTTGCAAATAATCAAGTCTTCAAAAACCTATGCTTTGATATCTAAAAATGAAGAAGACTTGTATTCTGGAAATTATTTGCAAGATTTAATTCATGTGTTAAAATGCAAATGGATCAATTTTGCAACACAACTTTTTATAGAAATTACTCATTCAAGATACATTTAAACAACAGCAATAAACAGTGAACAGAAAACACATAACACAACAAATGATAAAGGAGTTCACCCCTCTCTTGGGCTACATCTCCTGGTCCAGCTTCCAATGGATCTTTTGTATTGTTTTCTCAAAGTGCTCAAATATGTGCTTTACAATGCTCAAAATTCCAAATAGATGGATCCAATGGCTTCAGAACGTCCAAAAAACCCTAGCTGGGCTTTTTTGGCACCTCGTTTGGCCAAAAATTGAAGAAGATTGGCTTCCTAGAAGTTCCCCTTCAAACTTGTTGTCTCTAGATCGCCAAAATGCACCCTTGTTGCCTCAACCTAGCCCCCACGCGCATTTATGTGGAAAAACCCATCACCGGGAAAACCACACAAACAATTGAAACTATAGGATGGTTATGGGTGCGCCTAGCCCCTAACCGCCAAGGTTGTTGTCATAAGGGTCATGTGACCACGCACAAATGCAAAACGGGATCTGTTTCAAAGGCGAATAGATAATGGACAAGTGGCGGGTGTTGGTTGTATAACCATTTGAACCACAATACAAATCCACGCACGCCAATGGTATGACCAAGGGTTATATGGTATGGTATATACGACCGAGAGCTAGGGCTAAGCCCCAGCCTGGATGTGCCCCAACCATCCACATATGCAAATTCAAATAAATTTAAAACTATTACATAGTAAGAACTACTATGGTGGCGCATTGGCAGTGAGGACTTTGCAAAGGCTTTACATGTGGGTGGAGGTCACGTGGTCGAATCTGGTGGACTTCAAATAAATTTTATACAACTAACCAATAACAGTGTGCCACATGGCAGCCCATGACTGGGCCACGTGGCACCGTACAACCAACCAAAATCTACCACGTGTCGTAATATCATTGATCCACATCTACCAACCAATGAATGCCACATGTCGTACGGTCCTTCCAATTCATGTCTGCCACATGTCATACAGACATGCCACGTCAACATCCATATGGACTGTATAGTCAACATCCCCTTTTTTTTAATCTATTTGTCGTTTTGAACATAACGTGATATCTCTCTCTCCTGACATCTGGTTGAACCCAAACGAGTTGCGTTAGGTTCGTGACAACGAGGCCTACGCTCTCGTTCAATTTGAAGCGATTCCAAGCACTTTGAATTTTTCAGCAAAATTTGATCCCCTGGATCATTGATTGAAGCAAGTCTTCCATACCACAGTTCATAAGGTGTCTTTTCACTATGTGGTCTGAGGTGAGATTTGTTAAGAATGTGGATTGTTGTGTGTATTGCTTCTACCCAGTAGGTTTGACCAATTTTCTTCTCATTCATCATTGACTTGGCCATTTGCTGAAGTGTTGTGCTTTTCCTCTCAACTACTCCATTTTGTTGTGGAGTTCCTGGGATTATGTATTCTCTCTTGATCCCATGTTTATCACAGAATTTCTTGAAATCACTTGACATAAATTCTACTCCTTTGTCTGATCTTACAACCTTTAATCTGTTGCATGTTTGATTCTCAGTTAAAGCCTTAAATATTTTAAATTTCTCAAATGCTTCATCTTTTTCTTTGAGAAAAGAAACCCAAGTGAGTCTGGAGTAATCATCAATGATCAGCATGAAGTAGTTTTCCTTCCCTATGCCTTCCTGTCTTGATGGTACAGATAAATCCATTTGAACTAATTGGAGTGGTTTCTCTATTGAAGTAGAGATATTGGATTTAAACTGCGTCCTGGTTAGCTTTCCTACTTGGAAGGGTTTATACACAGAATCTTGTGGCTTTGATATTCTTGGAAGATCTTTTACTGCCTCACGATTTTTGAGCTTGATTAAGTGTTCAAAGTTTATATGTCCAAGTATCCTATGCCATAACCATATTTCATCATGTTTTCTTAGATGACACTCTTCTCTATCTTCTTTCAGCACATATACATTATTATCTGTCCTTATGCCTTTATCCACCACTTGTCCTGAGTTTACAGACTTTATCTTACAATCTTTGGAAGTGAACACCACTTCACATCCTCTGTCACACAATTAACTTACATTGAGCAAATTATGTTTCATCCCATCTAAAATCAGAACATCCTGGGATTTTCCTTTTCCATTACTTAAACTCACCATCTCTTTACCCTTGATTTTACCTAGTTCATCATTTCCAAAGGTCAGATTTCCTTATTTTCTTTTACTTATAGACATAAACTTATCCTTGCCTCCAGTCATGTGCTTGGAACATCCACTATCTATATACCAAGGGTCTTTTTGTTTTTGAACTAAAAGTCCTAGACCAAATTTTTCACTATCTTTCTTTTTCCATGTGTTGGCATTTCTAGCTAAGGGTTTTATCCTTGGATCTTCTTTGTAATTCTTCAGATGGTAGTTTGCAGCTTTGTGGCCAAAGTTATGACAGTTATAACATTTGAGCTCGATGTTCAATAGGTCAAAGTGATTAGTCCATCTTTGTCTACTCATTGGTTGTTTAGTTCTATGTTGCAAATATTGTTTGTTTCTTGATCTCCTCAGTTGCATGTCTCTAAACTTAATTTGACAATTTGCAATCTTATGACCAAAATTAGAGCAGTAAAAACAGTAACCATGGAAGAAATTTTGGTACTTGAAGGATGGCCTTCTTCTTGTCATTTTTTGCTCCATCTTATGATATCTTTGTTTTTTATTAGGGATCATCTTGTCTTTATTAGCTTTTGGTGGCAGAGTACTCACATGGTCTAATTGTCTGTTGACTTGGAACTTGATCATATTTATTGAATCTTTTATTTCTGTCTGTTCATTACTTGAACCACTTACATAGACTAAATTATTCTTCAACAAAGGAGATCTTTGTTTGCTCAGAATGTCATTTAGTTCTGTTGAGCCTTTAATTCTTGGAATATTTTGGAGATACAATGCTTTAAACTTCTCCATCTCTTTTCTGGTTTTTACTACCTCTTCTTCCAAGGCTTCACATATTGCCTTCTTTTCTAATAATTGTTGTTTTAGAATTTCCTCTATTTTATTTTCCTCTTATAATTCCACTTTTATAAGTATAAAGTCTTCATCGGGTTTTTTACTGTCTTTCTCAAATTGTATCAACAATTGTTTTTTCTTTTTCTTCTTAAATCCGAATCTAGCAATTTATTCTAGAGCACTAATCAGTTCTCCTTCCAATTCAACCAAATCTTCTTCATCATCAACATCACTTCATGTGATTTTATTATCATAATCCTCTTTGGCCATAAGCATAAAGTCATTAATTTTATCTTCTCAAGAAGAATCACTATATGTGTCTCCTGAAGAGTCATCATTGTTTACACATAAAATTTTCTTTTTACCAAATCTCTTGGATTTGTACTTCTCTTCACCTTCAACATTCTGGTCCTTCTTCTTGTGTGGGCACTTAGATGCAAAGTGAACTATCTTTGCACAGTTAAAACATTTGAAGGGAAACTTGTCTTGGTACTTTCCTGATCCTTTCTTTAGTCTTCTCACAAATTTTTCTTCGATCTCATTAGGCTCAGAATCCTCATTCTTATCTACTTTAAATGATGCTTATCTAGAGGCGGGTTTATCTTTACCTATCCTCATTTCATAAGCAGTCAGAATTCCTACGAGTTGGTCAATAGACAGAGTTTTAAGATCATTCAGTTCTTCTATTGCATAAACTTTTGGATTAAATCTATTGAGCAAAGATCTTAAAATCTTTTGAACTAAAAATGAGTCTTCAATCTTCTCACCAAGACCCTTCATGGAATTCACAAGCTCCTCAACTCTTAAAAAATAATTACTAATTGTTTCATCCTCATTCATCTTTAGTTGTTCAAATTTCAATCTATGTGTCTGAAGTTTGGCACCTTTTACTTTCTCATCTCCTTCATAACTACTAATAAGTTTATCCCACATTTCTTTGGAAGATTCAAGTTGCATGAACTTTACAAATTCAGCTTCAGCAAACCCACTCAAGATAGAATTCATTGCCTTAGCATTGATGTTGAATTCTAGCTTGTCATCCTTAGAAGCTAGTACAACTGGCTTTACATAACCAGTCTCTACAACATCCCAAACATCAACACCTAAGGCCATGCTATATGTTCTCATTCTAACCTTCTAGAAGGAAAAATTTGTTCCATCAAACATAGGAGGATTATTGGTTGAAGTTCCTTCATGGCTTGTCACGTTTAATCTTACTGATCTACCTTTAAATAAAAGGAACTTTCTCTGATACCAATTGTTGGAATTACTAAGACAACTGAGAGGGGGGGGGTGAATCAGTTGTTACTGTTTTTAAACATTTTTATGCCTATTAAAATATTATTAACCTTATCCAAGTGATCATCAAGATTATGCAAGACATGAACAACAGAAATAACAAACATCAATCACACATATGATATACACAGACACATATATTTCACAAGGAAACCCATAAAGGGAGAAAAACTCTTCTTCTTCGAATGATAGGTAGTCCTTTAAGTTCCGTACATCATCTTTCTTTGAGCACCAACTCAAAATGAGGCTACAACCTTTTCTTTAACAAGGTGCAACTTGTTGAGAGCATGAACTCTCTGGTTTCTCTAACACCCACTAGAAGGAAGCACCAAATCTCTGAGTGTTCCAGCACCAACTGGATGGAAGGACCAACTTCTAGTCACACATGCACCAACATGTATAACAAATAACAATGGTTCTTCCTTGCACCACCCTACCACCCTAGTTTTTTTGGCTTCAACCAGATAGAAGCTACAACTCCCTGTGTTCAAGAACCCACTTGAAACTCTGAGGACAACAATCCTCCCTAGCACCACCCCGAAATATAAATATTTTCTTTTTCAAAGTTATTACAGTGATACAGTATTTATCAATGGCTTACCAGTCTCATCATTGTTCTGCTACACTGCTCTTCTTTGATGCATGAGTGTCTTGTTTTTGCTCGCATCTTCTTGCACACACCCTGTTCAGCTTCTCATCATCATTTCATGCTCTGTTCTCCCTCTTCATTCTTTTTGCTGCATCTATAATCTTTCCTTCAGATCATGCACTTCATCACATGCTACACCCATGCATATAACATGAAAAATCATACCAACTTCTCTGTTCTACATTAGTTTCTCATGCCAAGTGCTCTACGTGATCATCATTCCAACTGTTTGTCTTCTCTGGCGGCTATGTTGTAATTGTTCATCATAAGTGCCCATTGTCCAAAGATTCTTTGGCTTCTCTGACAGTTATCTTGAGGTTCTTTGGCTTCTCTGTCAGTCGCAATTCTTTGTCTTCTATAGAAGTTACAGTCAGCCATTTTTCTGGCTTCTTTGGCTTTTGAGCCCCTTCCTTCACGTGACCACCGGTGGTGACCATACATCTATACAAAAGGTGCTTCATGATCTTGGTCTAGCAACCGCTAGCTCCCCTTTGTTTTTCGATATGACCTTGGGCTATGAACTTCACGTGACCATGCGATTGTGGGCGTGTCCATAGGCGGTTTGAGGGAAACCTACTTTTCTCCCCATAATTCACTACAGAGCTCCACGTATTCCTTTGGTGATACTATGGTTTTGATTGTGGCCCACTCACAAAAAATTAAGATCCGAGCATGTTCTAACCCCATAATGTGACGGGACCATCGATCTCATGATCTTAACGATGCTCCTAAACGAACGGTTCAGATTTCATCTTTCACAATCTATCGATCAGATCCAACCTCCCTAAATCAACAAATGTGATTTATTTCGTGAATTGGGCTTTAGGAGTTTAAAATCTCAAACTTTTCTTTCTTCCGTACGTCAATCTTCTGGAGTCAATGATCCACAGACACTTGTCCTTCTCAATCGACGACTCTGCCTCCACTCCAGAATTTTGACCTTTCAACTATGTCAACGATTCTGCGTCCCCTTTCTCGATCAATGGTCTAGATCTCCTTCGGGTCTCTGGACTTCTGAAATATCAAATCTCAAACTTACACTCTGGATCAGACGACCCAGATTCACTTCAGATGATCCAACACTTGAGGTCTTCTTCGGACAATCTGACGACTAAGATTTATTTCGGACAATCTGACAATCGAGAATGTAATTCATCTCTCCGGCTCTCCGGACTTCATAGATTTGAAATCTCAAATTGGTGCTCTAGATCAGACAACCTAGATGCACTTCGAATGATCGAACTCTTGAGTTATTCTTCAGACGATCTGAGGAATAAGATTTACTTCGGACGATCCAACGGTCGAGAATGTATTTTGGCTCTCCGACTCTCTAGACTTCGAAGATTTCAAATCTCAAACTAACGCTCTAGATCAGATGGCCTAGATGCACTTTGGACGATTTGATGCTTGAGATATTCTTCAGATGATCTGACGATTGATATTTACTTCGGACAATCCGATGGTAGAGAATGTATTTCGACTTTTCGGCTCTCCGGCCTTCATAGATTTCAAATCTCACACTGAAACTCTCAAAGTGATTTCTCTGGATCTTAACCTCCTCACATCTTTAGACCCGAAACTAATTTTGTTCATTGATCATGATCTTAGATCGATGGCTCGATTTGTATGCGATGCATCTTTGCCTTGGTTTAGATCCAATGGCCCTCCAACATTGATTATACTATCCTTCCACTTTAGAAAGATCTGACGGCTGATGGAAATTCAGATAATCGAATTCTCAACCGTTTGGCCTGCTTATCCTATCCTTCCACTTAAATTGATCCAATAGTCATGAAAAATCTCGAAGAAAATCCATGATCAAGGATGATTGCGGAACAACAACTTGCAAGTGATTTAATTCATCACCTAAGCTCTGTAATTTGAAGTTGTGCATTTGTTGGTGATTCAACCACAATCATCGATCTTTGAAGCTATAATATTTGATGGCCCTGACTAATTGTGGGATTGGAAATAGCACGACATTTAATTATCCTTTCAATCTTCGCAATCTATTCTTGTTGTTGATTTGGTGGTTGCGCATATGACGGTCACGACTTAATCTGACTTAATCTCATTGTTTGTTATATCAACCACAATCGTCGATATTTGGGTTTATGAGATCTGACGATATAGACTGATTGTGGGATTAGAACTGGCGAGTCATTTGATTCTACTTTCTCTCTCCGCAATTCATCCCTGTCGTTGATCTGGCTTGCATATTTAATGGTCACGGTCCTCCTCCTGAGCTTCTTTGATCTCTACATAATGTTCTCTCCTCCTCCTGAGATTATATTTTTTTTGTTTGCCATCGTCGTTGTTGTTCTTTCCATCAATGAAAAGAACACTCTTCCTGTAAAACATGCCAACAATAGAAGGTGTTGAGGTTGTAGTTGTTGTAGTGGCCTTCTACGCATCCTTTGAACATATTCTGAAGAGGATGAATTTTGCAGTATGAGAGATTACCTTTTGGCATTGTTTTAGTGGAATAGTAGTCGGAACTACCTCTGGTATCATGTAGAGATGACCCCCCAGAGTAATAATGACACTACGGGGTCGAGATTCATAAACAAAATGATGTTTCCACATATATGGTTGGCCCAAAACAATATAACATACATCAAGAGGGGAAATAGGACACACTACCTCATCCTTGAAGGGGAAATATGACACTGCTGGCTGACATAGAGATCTCGTCCCTGGTGAAGACACCCGATGTTGTATGGTTGTGGATGTGGTGTTGTCAACAACCCCAACTGTTTGATGACTGCATATCGGATGAGGTTCTTTTGGTTGTCGTTATGAAAAATGAAATGCAACGGGGTCCCCTTCACCCACATCTGTGAATGGAAGAGGCTCTCCCCCTATTCAGAATCTACTAGTTCTTCTAGTTGAATTGTTGCAGTCGCAATAGTAGCAGCGGGGTCTGCATTGATGATCTATCTATTTTCAATATTTTTTGGATAAAATTCTGAATCAGGGTTCAATTCCTTTTCTTTATCCTCGGTCACCAATGACTGTTTCAAGCGACATTCATCGGTGTTGTGCCAAGGGATTTTGTGGAATTCATACCACTTCCCAGTGTCAGTATTCATCTTTCCTTTACCCTTCTTGTCTTGTTTCTTGGACTGGTTGTCTGAAGGTTGTTGGTTAGGGTCGTCTTTACCATGCTTTGGTTGTTATGGATTTGTATACCCGAACTCCCATTTGTTTTGGTGCCTAAATTTCTTCTTGATTTTGACATCATATCGATAGGAAGCTCCCAATGATGACATGTTTAGGATGTACCTATGAAGAGATGTTTAGCATGTACCTATGTAGAGCCCCACAGTATTTCAGAACCAGATGTCTCTCGAAGTCTTTAATACCTATCTTGGTGGGAAAGGTATGGAAATTATTTGTGAACTCCAACACTATTTTTATCTTCTCTTGTCATAGTGTGGTCCATCCCATGTACTGGTCTTCATATTTATCAACAAGGTACTATTATTCCTTGACCGCATCCACAAAAAAAATCCCAAGTGGGTTCGGCCCCATATATTCGAGATTCCTCCTTGGAAATTTTCTCCCAGTAAATTTCCCACCAATGTTTGACATGGGGGAGACTCCTGAGGAGTGCGAAGGTGATCTTTTCCCTATCGAAGAAATTGTGAACAAATAAATAACCTTCTAGCATATTCAACAATTTTTCTAAGGCATTCACATCTATCTGGCCTTCAAATATAGGAATATTAAAATTAAATTGTACCTTGAAGGGAGAGGTTCCTCCAAAGTTGTCGATTGATGAAGATGTGCATGTTTTTATCGGCAGGCAATGAAGGATGTGGGAAAAATTCTCCATCATTTCGCCCCTCTGTCACGCGAGAGCTTTCTCAAGCAATAGGTTAATAGAATCTTCTACTCCGGATTATTTTCGGAATGAAATGAAAGAAGATATATTATAATGAAATACACATAAAAAATTCCAGAAATAGAGAAATACAACAATACGTGTGATTTCTATTAATGAAAGAAATGTACAGAGACTATAAAAATACAAAGTGAAAGACTCGCTATAATGGTGGCATCTTTATCTCTGAGAAGATATGTGACAGATACCCTCATTCTCAAGAAGATGATTACAATGAGGCTCTGAAGGAAATTTTATGATAAACATGAATGCCAAAACCCTAGACATCCAAAAACCTAACCCTAGGAGATGAAGCGCCAAAAGTCATGTGGGCCTCGTTGGGGTAAGTTAGTACATTAATTTCTCGAGGTCGTAAATTTTTCATACGATCTTCGTTTTACGTGTGTGATATCCCGTTGGAAATGTTTTTTTGAGAACTATACCTTATGGTGTCAAACTCTAACTCTGTATACATTTTGATTGTGGCAAGCCAAAAAAACATTGTCTAGAGCCCCAAAACGGCCTTGGAAATACAAAAAGATGTATTGATATGAAAAATTCAAAAATAAGTCAGTCGGAATAGGTGGGCAGCCACCACTCTCCACTTGGATGTTGTGTAGGGATTCAAGATAGCCCTGTAAGTGAAAAACCGACAATTACAAAGAAATGCCCCCATTACAAAGAAGCGTGTTGAACTGAAAGTTGTCCAGATGGGCCAGTTGGAATTTGGAACAAGTGGGTGTCCACCAATATCCACCTGGATCAACCATAACATCCAATGAATCTTTTTTTTTCCTTGGAAGTAGCACTAGTCGCCCTTGGATGAAACATCTGCACTGAATCACTAGTTCTTGCAATGTCCTAGTTGATTGTAGCACCTCACATATCTGAGTATCCATCACTATTATTCCCAATATAGTTTCCTTTGTTAGCTACCTATTCATTTTCATCCACTCACCCTTAGTCCCAATTTGAAAAACACTTAACATATATAGTTTGTTGGACAACTGAGAGGGGGGGTGAATCAGTTGTTATTGAGCTTAAACAATTATGCTTCTTTTTAAAACTCTTTTCAAAAACACTAAATGATGATCACAATAATGCAGAGAAATAAACACAGGAACATTTAGAATCAATCACATATATGAGAAACACAGAGACATATATTTTCCGAGGAAACCCATGCAGGGTAAAAACCTCTTTTTCTTTTATATGATAAGTAATGGTTACATTCTTTACGGTATCATACATATGAGCACCAACTCATAATGAGGCTACAACCTCAGCTTTGCAAGCTGCAACTTGCTGAGAGCACC
>JZKD02S1245801.1:106352-121576 GCA_000966675.3 Picea glauca
CTCATGTGTTAGTTTACAAGCATGTGGGGATAGAAAACGACAATGAATTTTGTCTATATGGTATCTCCTAACCTCATACATAAGGGGGAAACTGTTATCACCTAAACATTTCTCATAGCACTATTCAGGTGATCACCAAGCACATCATCAATATAGCATAACAAATTCTACCCCATGGCTATTAAACATCACCCTAAAAGAGGTTGAAAAAACATTACAAAATGATTTTTTAGGAACTTGTACATGTTTCTTAATTAAAGCCTACGTGACTTGCAACTTGCGCATGTTTCTTACTTAAAACCCATGAAACTTGTGCAACTTCTCCTTTTGAAACCCGTGTGACTCTGTAATCATGTAAAAGGAAAACCTCTTTGGTGCAACTAAGGTTGGAAAGCCTAGCACAAGGTCTCTTGGGCTAGTGTATAGGAAGAGCTCCACATCCATTCCCATTTATGAGGAGTACTTTAGTAGATCCAAGTATTTTCCATGCAATGGGATCAACATTCAAACAAGGAGAATTCACATTGCAAACTAGTTCTAATGGAGCTTCATGCTTTCTTATAAAAAGGATCCCTAGGGAAACAATCTAAGAGGAATATATGTTGTTGGGATGGAGAAAAAACCCATTTTTCTTGAGCATTCATCTCAACAATCCATACATTCATGATTTCTTTTAAATCTTCCCTTTGAAGAGATAAAGACACTTCTTCACTTAAGAGAGAGAGAGAGAGAGAGAGAGAGAGAGACCAATTTGAGAGAAAAATAACCCTCCCAAGGAGAGTGTGAGATCTCACCAAACTCAAGCATTCTTCCTAGTGTATCTCAAGGCCCAAGCCTTCTTCATTGGTAATATAAAGATTATAATTGCTTCCTTAATATTTGTTTTGTTAAGTTTTTAGTTTGTTGCATGTTCGTTTCTTTATTTCCTATTTCTAATCTTACTCTTGTAATGGACACACTTTGCAAAATACACATTGTAGCAATCAAATATATACATTTCAAAAACTACTATAAGTTAGGTCCACCACCAAAGACAAAGGTATCAGTACCTGAACCACTAGAGCCAAAGTCATAAATAACTCTACTAGATAATAATGTAGAAACTAGAATTTGATATATCTCCCCACCAGAAACTATATCACCCAATGTGGCCATAACATCTATAACATTGGTAGTGAGTGTAGTGGGTTTAGTAGCTACTTGGTTAGATACTAGATGAGATGGTGGTCGGTCGGGTACCATAGGAGGATATGGTGTTTGGTTAGCTACTAGATGATGAGATGGTGTTTGGTCTAGTGTTAGAGTTGAATATGGTGGTAGGTCTAGTGTTGGAGCCAAAGATAGTAGTTTTGTTGATGTTGGAGTCAAATATGGTGGTCATTTTCATCATGGAGGAGATGGTGGTCAATCTACTCATGGAGGATATGTTGATCAATATGCTCGTGGAGGAGATGGTGGTTAGTTGACTTGTGGGAGGAATAAGATGATGTGGAGGATCGTCATCTTTGGTAGATGAATCTAAATAAGACTATCGACGAGCCCTTAATGCCTTGAGTAGGTTTAGGAAATTTGTCTTCATAACTCATGCAAGAACCAATCTATGGCGATCCATCCATGAAAATATCTTATCCATCCCCTCAAGATGGAATCTATGATCTGGCATGTGTGGTATATCGGGTCTCTACACCATCCATCCCCTCATTATTTTTGGGAGGTACCTCCCCAACATACATGCCAATATCTACAAAATAGTAGACAACAATAACTAGACAAGTTTTTAAAAATGTTACAATAAATTACATGTGCATTAAATAAGAAAAAAAAATATGCAACTAGATTAATGAAAAAAACAATAATATTGCCTATAGAATCTAGTGACTAAGCCTTTCTAAATAGGATATTTTCACATCATTTCTAGTGCATCCCTATGTATGATTACTCTACAAGATCAAGGATGGGATCATGCTCACTCGCTAACAAATCCAAAATATCTAAAATCACCAACCTACATGGGTACTCTAGCTGGCCCCTCTTGAGCAACATCTTCCCCCACATGTTCATATTCACATCAGTCATCATCCTATGAGGGAGGCAATCAAATTCCAGTTGAGTGATTGGAAACCTCTCAAAACAATAAAGTAAATAACTTTGAATAAGATGGGAAGACCATCGTCCCATTAAACACAACATAATAGCAATCTAGAGAAAAACAAAACTATCACAATTTTTTTTTGTAATGCACCTAATTACTGTGGGACTCTAAAATAAAGTATCTACATAATGCATTAAAGGGAACTAATGTACTTCCATCAAAGATGTGTGCTTGTGTCATTAAAGAACCTAACCCCATGTAAAGTGAATGCATGTAAATTAAACTAGCCATGGACAACCTTGAAGTCACTAGGATTATTGACGTTTTCACTGACATATCTATGCCTATATTCCAACTAACTCTCTTATGCAATGCCACGAAAGAGATCCCTGCCTATACAATTTCCAATCCCCGCCTACACTCCTATTATGTGTTGGAAATGGTGACAATGAATTCTTCAATGAATAGGATTCCAGATCCTATAATCCAGCGTTGGTTGTAACCAATACGACCAAGTTAGAATATGAATGAGTTTACATTTAATAATCAGTTTCTAATGTACATTGCTATAAATTGATGTATGCTCGTAGAGGCTGAGAGAGTGAGATGAGTGTGAGTCTGTTGTAATCTCCATTAGCTGAATAATAAAACAATCGATACCTATGCTTGGTGGACGTAGCCCAACGTTTGGGTGAACCATGTAAATTGTTGTGTTTCTTGTCTGCATTTCTATTGATTGTCTTATGTGATATTTGTGTTTCCGCATTAGCAAATACAGCAAGTGGTATCAGAGCAGAGTTGGAATTCGAGTTGGAAGTCGTCGAGCATTGTCGTATTTTGCAAGAGAGCGTCGACTTTTACATCAGAGCTTGGCTACCATTGTGAAGGGAGCATCAACACTGGGCAACAGGTCTAGGGGGAGTGCCTCTCGGAAATCTCAATCGCTCACCTTACCTACCAAAGGGAGTGTCGGCCGTAGTAGTGCACTTATGGAATTTCCTTGATGATGTTTTGGCGCTCGTCCATATACTACAAAGGAGCGTTGACCTGCTTTATAAGCGCTCACCTTCCTTTTTTCAAAAGATTCGTATGAATTTTTCCTCAAAAAATTTAAGGTATACTTTTTATATGAAAGTGGAAAAGTTTTTCATTATATTTTAGAATTAAAATATAATATGTAAAAGTGGAGGATGGAGGATATTAAAGGGTGGAGGAATAAGGTGGGTGAATTTTATTAAATTTTTTTTATTAAAAGGTGAATTTTTTTAATTTATTTTAATAAAAGGTGGATGTATGTGAGGATTGAAAAAGTTTTTTAAGGAATTTATATTTCTTAAATTCTTTATGGTACAACAGTATCTGAGAACGACAGTGATTTTTTTCGACTGTGGCATCAACGGTTGGCTCATATGAGCGAACAAGGATTAAAGGTATTAACTGGTCGCAAGTTACTTCCTAGTCTAAAGTCTTTAAAGTAAGATTTTTGCAAGCACTGTATTTATGGAAAACGGGATAGGAAAAAATTTAAAACCAGAAGACATACTAGTAAGGGAATTCTTGACTATATCCATTATGATCTTTGGGGGCCATCCCCTACTATTTTATATGGAGGATCATCATATTTTTGAACTTTTATAAATGATTTTTCTAGGAAGGTGTGGATCTATATGTTAAAGAGTAAGGTTGATGTATTTACAGTTTTCAAGCAGTTTAGAGCTTTAGTGGAAAAGTGCACTGGTAGATCCATTAAATGTTTAAGAACTGATAATGGTGGTGAATTTACGTCAATGTAGTTTGAGAATTATTGCAAGGAATTTGGGATCGATAGGCATAAAACCACTGCCTATACTCCTCAGCAAAATGGAGTTGTTGAACGGATGAACAAGACTCTTCTAGAGAGAGCAAGGAGTATGCTTAGTAATGCCAATTTGCAGCAGGAACAATGGGCAGAAGTAGTAACTACAACTTCTTATCTAGTGAATCGATTACCATCAACAACAATAGAGTGCAAGATTCCTAAAGAGGTATGGACAGGTCACCCTTGTAATTATTATAATCTTAAAGTTTTTTGATGTGATACCTATGCTCTAATTCTGAAACATCAGCGTTCAAAATTAGATCCAAAGTCAAAAAGGCTTATCTTTGTTGGATATGGTGATGGTATTAAGGGGTACAGGTTATGGGATCCTATTGCCCACAAGATCACCATTAACAGAGATGTAATATTTGATGAATCATCTAATCAAATAAAATGTAGATGTTCAAATGAAACAAGAAGAAGCACCAAAGTATCAGCAAATGCAGTTTGAAACTAATGAAGGTGAACATGCACAAGTTTTAGGAGATGTTCATGAAGAGTATCCTACAACAGAGGAAGACATGGTTGATGATGATAGTCAACAGATTGTGGATGAGCCACAAACTTCCCTAAGGAGGTCAACACGGGTCAAAAATCCTCCAAGAAGGTATGATGATTTTGTTTCATCAGTTTCTTTAAGTACTAATGATGATGAACCTTCATGCTATCAGAAATTTGTGAAGGGTTCAAACAATGATAAATGGAAAGAAGCAATGAAGGATGAAATGAAATCATTAGAGAGGAATGCTACATGGGACCTGATAGAACTTCCAAGAGACATAAAAACTATAGGTTGCAATTGGCTCTACAAGTTGAAGAAGGGTGTTGACAATAAGGTGGAAAGGTACAAGGCAAGGTTGGTTGTGAAAGGATATTCTCAGAAAGAAGGTATTGACTTTCATGAGAATTTTTCACCAGTTGTAAAGACTGCTTCAATTCGAATTCTGTTAGCATTAGTTGCATTGCTTGATTTGGAGTTGGAGCAACTAGATGTTAAGACTGATTTCTTACATGGACATTTGGATGAGGAAATTTACATGGAACAACCAGAAGGATTCGTTCAAAATCACAGAAAGAAATTTGTTTGCGAGCTCAAGAAATCATTATATGGTATGAGGTAGTCACCTAGACAATGGTACAAAAAATTTGACTCTTTCATGGTGAGCCATAATTATACAAGGAGTGAGTATGATCATTGTGTTTACTTTAAGAAATTGAATAATGGCATATTCATTATCTTAGTATTGTATGTTGATGATATGATTTTAGCAAGCAAAAGCAAGAGATCAACAGGTTAAAAGCTCAGATGGCTAGGATGTTCGATATGAAAGATCTAGGAGCAGCAAGGCAGATTTTGAGCATGGAGATATTCAGAGACAGGAGGAATGGTAAGTTTTGGTTGTCATAACAGAAGTATGTTGAGAAGATACTTTTGAGGTTTGGTATGAATGATGTGAAACCAATTTCAATCCCTTTGGCTTCTCATTTTAAACTTTCTTTCATACCGTTATATGTCCTAGTACAAAAGAAGAAAATGAATATATGTCTCAAATACCATATGCTAATGTAGTAGGAAGTCTAATGTATGCAATGGTTAGTACAAGGACAGACATTTCACATGCAATTGGGGTTGTCAGCGGGTTTATGGCAAATCCAGGTAAAGAGCATTGGGTAGCAGTGAAATGGGTGCTTTGGTATCTAAGGGTCACAAGTGATTATTGTATCACCTATAATAGTGGTCGTGAGTTAGTCTGTGGATATGTTGATTCTGATTTTGCAGGTGATCTGGACAAGAGAAGGTCGATTTCAGGGTATGTCTTTACTCTTGTAGGTGGAGCTATTAGTTGGATGTCAAAACTACAGAACATTGTTTCTTTATCCACTACAGAAGAAGAATATGTAGCTGCTTCACATGCTTGCAAAGAGGCAGTTTGGTTGAAAGGTTTGTTTGTTGAGTTTGGAAGGCTGCAGGGCAAAGTAAGTTACTTTGTGATAGTCAAAGTGCTATTCGCTTGGCTAAGAATCCAGCCTATCACAGTAAAACAAAACATATACTTATTAAGTACCATTTTGTAAGACAGGTCATCGATGAAGGTGGAATCTCTCTTGAGAAAGTGCATACAAAAGAGAACTGCACAGACATGTTCACAAAACCAGTACTGTTAGAGAAGCTACGATGGTGCTTGGCTTCTCTCGACTTGCAGAAAAGGTAATGAACAAAAGGAGAATCAAGGTATTAGGTTAATTGTTGTCAAGGTGGAGATTGTTGGAAACGGTGACAATGAATTCTTCCATGAATAGGATTCCAGATCCTATAATCCAACGTTGGTTGTAACCAATACGACCAAGTTAGAATATGGATGAGTTTACATTTAATAATGAGTTTCTAATGTACATTGCTATAAAATGATGTATGCTCGTAGAGGCTGAAAGAGTGATATGAGCGTGAGCCTGCTGTAATCTCCAGTAGCCCAACATTTAGGTGAACCACATAAATTGTTGTGTTTCTTGTCATTTAGGTGAACCAGTAGCGTCATTTGCTCAACCAACAATGTTTGATAGATATTAAAGAACTACTCCAACATTAATATAGAAAAATGTTTAATTTCAATCTCTTATGACTTTGAAGGCCAACGTATTATGGGAGTGTCCCCACTCATGCTCTTAGCTTGCACATGCACGTGTTGAATTGAGTAATATCCAAGCAACAACGTGTAATGTGCTCATCCAACAATATTATACACAACTACTTCAACAATAATATAAAAAAAGGGTTTCATTTCCTTCTTGCTTAACAACTTCTGCTTTTTGGGCACCAATTTCCAATCTTAGGTGAGTTCCCAAAATTTCCAATCTTAGGTAAGTGGAAGAAAATATAATGGGAATCTTATTTAATGTCAAATTTTCTTATGTGGTGGGCTCCATGGATTAGATAACTTTGAAATTGTTAAATGGCACTCAGATAGAGAAAATAGTACAGGTGGATGGTATGCATCTTGATTGAAGGTATGTGGGGCATGTGTTCCCACGTCGAAACTGCCTTTTTCGTCTCTTTCTTTTCCCGACTCTAATTGAAAATTCCTCCTCCATGTTTTTCTTCCATCGGTCAGCGTAGTATTGCTGTCTTTCCGTGTTTGCCTTGTTATAAGCTCTACCGGACATCGGTAGCAGTTGGTGAGTTGGTGGCTTTCTGCTCTTATGGGCTGGATCTATTCGTCCTTTCATCTGCACATTCAAACCCATCATATATGAGCTGGATTTGCTTGAATTCCTAGACTTGACTTGCTCTGTATATACATCATATAAGCATTAGAGAGGCTTCAGGCAAAGGCATAGGAGTTTGAAACCCTAAGGTGTTTGAGCATTTGAAGTGGTGGATTTTCTACAAGTTTTTTCGGTCATGGGATTCCCTGCAGCCTACTACGGTCTCGCTATCACGACAGTGCTGTTTCACTTAGCATTCACGTTATCTTATATAAAGACTGCGATGAGTTGGGCGCTTCATTTTGCTGGGGTAGCCGACCCTGGAGAACCCAACAGCTCTTCCTCGACAGATTTCCATGATACCAACTCCGCTTCCGTTCGACCTTCGATCTCTGCTGACACGATTAGAAAAAACTTGCCTGTCGTTACATTCGGGAAGTTTGCGGACAGATTCTGTGAGCCGATGGGGGATGATATCATGTGTGCCGTCTGTTTGAGCTCCTTCGAGGAAAAGGAGCAAATCAGAGAATTGTGTAATTGCCATCATATATTTCACAGGAATTGTCTGGATAAGTGGCTTGATCATCGTCAGACGACGTGCCCTCTCTGCAGATCTTCTCTTATGCCGGAGAGAATACTCGATACAGAGGTCAATAAATCCTGGATCGTCGATCGGATCGCTTATATCTTCGATGAAGATATACCAATTTCGTCATAGCAGAGATATTACAAGAAAAATAATGATAGAGATTTTTGAAGGTAAATACCAAATTGGGTAATGATGTATTTGTAAAACCGGATAAAAATTAAGAGACGATCTAGTGGCCAGCAGAAGACCCTGAGGCGATTCTGTCTTCTGCTGGGGGAATCGGCTGGGCAAACGCTTTCTGTTCATGTACGCAAAAGCTTTTTAACAATTTTTTAAAATGCACCAAACTTAAAGACTGCTTCCAACAAATTTTATGGCCTGCTGGCGATGGACGAATTTTAGCTTTCTGAATGTCAATATTAATTATTATTACATTCCTGCAGCTGCCCCATCATATATTTGACAATATTTTTAATTGTCGCTTCCAGGTCTTGGATTTATTTGTCAGACATTTCATCTGACCAATAGGACACGTATGTATTGCAGAATCTGTTTGTTGCACAGGTCTAGGTATCTCTACTTAATTGGATCGAATGTAGTTTATCCAAAATTTTGTTGCAGAATCTGTTTGTTGCACCGCTTAGTTGTTAACGGTGAAAATTTGAAGGGGACTGGCATGATTGGACGGTGCAGATATGTGCAATCGCCGTATCCCCTTTTAGTCCATGGATTATTAACACGGGATCTCATCTCCTCTTTCTGCCTCCCACTAATTGATTCCTGGCTTTCACCTTAGTTGCTGCACAGCAGTTTCAGAACAATGGCTTTTGCCCCCGAGACGCTGTTTCTGCTTGTTGGGTTTAATGGCTCCGGCTATGCTCGGGGTTTCGTGCCCCGTTTTAACGCCAGATGTACAGACTGCATCCACATGAATGCCTCTCAACAAATAACGCCCAGCCGTCTGTTGCATTTGGTAGTCCTCGCCCGCTTGATAACATTTTGTTATTTCCGTAATTTCCGAGACTGCCCACTTCCATTTTTTTTTATTGCCCTAAATGATTTCAATTATTGATGAAATAAACAATTATTTGTCACGCAACCAATAATTTATCTTGTACCGTTCTCCATTTTCTTTTTAAGGGAGTGGGTTAATTCAGGAGATATCTTTTGAAGCCTGCTTTTAAATTTTTGGTCAATCCAGAATTTTGATTGATTTTCTGAGCATTTGGGTTGGTTTAAAATGGGGCAAAACCGTTGGGGTAAGATTCTGAAATGTCCCTGAAAATTTGGCCGGATTCATGTCTATTTTTTTGCCTAAAAAGCGAAACTCGTGAGGGAAGATTGCTCCCGAGATAGCCTACTCATTTTTTAAGTCAATTTTAACACAAATATTTCTCACGAAATCAATAATCTATCTTGTATGCTTAATCGTAGCAAAAGTCCTTCATGGCCACCTACTTCGGGATAAACAAGTGTTGCATGGCAGCGTAGTCCTTGCCTGGTTGGAATGGGAATAAATGCACAAGTAGGGGGGGATCGTCGGAGAATGAGAAGCCCAAAGTACCGGAGACACATGGACACTGTCGTGGACACGTGGCAAGCAACAGGGAGTATAGGTGGTATCCATGTAGAAAATGACACGTGGCACTATGCGACACGCCAGCTATAAGACGTCAGGATGTTACATGACTCCGGGAGAATGTCACTCTAGGAGATTTCCTTCCAGAACAAACACAGTTCCCCCGAAGCCTGGAGATCCAAAGAGCCAGAGTCCCGAATTCCCGAATTAGTTAATGAAAATATGATATTAATATCGGGTCAACAAGTAATTAGCGAGAAAATCACTTTGTAAGAAATTTGTTCCATCGTTAAATATGGCCACGGGAGTTCTAAAATTGGAAGGTCGGTAAAACTTTAGCGAGGACACTAAAGTGCCAGGGTCGCCTAGATGGCAAAGTGGAAACTGATCGATGACTCACATTCATTTCGGAAAGAGAAGGCGCCCAAGCGTTAATCTCCTAGAGAAATTCTAACATTGAAACCATTTAGTTTTTGAAAGTATTCTCATTCTAATTATATTGTGTTTTGCATAATCCATCTTGCTTTTATTTTCTTAATAAGATTATATAATTTGTCCTATTACGAGTAGTACAACAGATAGCTACTAAAAATCATAGCTACAATGGAACACTTGTTTATCTCGAAGTTTGACTTGCCATGTTCGAATATTTCATTCCTACCTTGTAGATTTTATCTCTTTAATGTATTTATGAAATTCATTTATAATGATCTCTGTATACTTCCAACTGACTTCCATCCCAATATTTAGAGTTAAGTACAATTTTCATAGTCACTTATTTAATTTTCCCCACAAAGTAAACAACATCCATTTCATTCTATTAAATATATCATCTCGCTTGTCTACCACTATATGTGTTAGGATAAATAAAGTCATATGTGGTGGCAGAGAAACTGATATATATATATTTTTAAATGTGTCCAGTATCGAAGATTCTTTGATCTTCTTGCGTGACCTTTGTGTTTGCTAGTTTTATTAACACACACCTAACATGATGAATTATTTTCACGAGTTTTCAACTCATTGAAGTTAATTTAAACTGTGTGAAAAGAAGGTGTCGAGACAGAGCAAGATGCTCTTTCCTGAAACTTTTGTCTGTGAGCAGCGAACTCACATTGCACAAGCTGATCTGCAATTTCTCTCCAGGAAGAGGGCATCTTTGTAAAATGCCTATCCAATTGAAATATTTGTAAGATGCCTATGACAGTTCAGTATAGTACCAACTGGTATATTTTCAACATATTTATCCAGTTGATTGTTGTTTTGGCAATGATAATTTTTTTTTAAGGTTTCTATTTCTGCGGATATTCTTTCAGATGTATTGAATCTGTTAGGACCAAAACGACAACCTAACGAGGATGTCAATCCTATTGCATTTTTATAGATGTAGTACTCCTCTTTAAGTTTTTCCTGGGGCGTGTATAGTTAAAATGTGAAACTTAGAGAATTTCCGTCGTAATGACTTAAAGCAATACAAAACGATATAAAATGTTTTTTTTGTTTTTTGAAATAAAGGTTCCTGGAAAATAGGACCAGGAATCACACACATTAAACATTCAAATTAAATAAACACAATTTCCTGACATCCAGCATAGTTCAAGATAAAAAATTATGAGCACATAAAAATAAAAGAAGATGACTGATATGCATAAAGAGAACTAACTTTGCATTCTGAAAACAAGGTTACAAGGCACCATCAAGATTGTTCCCGAAGTAGTTTCCTGTTGGCAAATATTTAACAGACAGTTAACAGACAACGAATGCTTGGCATTGATGGCAACACAAGCACCCACATGTATTCAGATCTTCTCTCCTACTCTTTTCTCCCCCTTTGACATCAATGTCAAAGAAGAACCATTCTTCCCCTGATCTGTTATAAAACCTGCTCCCCCTGTCAACTATAAGCATCTTAGAAATACACCAGATATTCAATAAGTACTCCCCTTGACGGGATGGACTCTCTCATTTAGGCCTGCAGAATATTTGTATCTAAACCAGAGTCTTCTTTTTCTAATTCTTGGACCTATTCATCTTCAACTTTCGTTGTATCCTCTGTAGAATACTTAAAATTGCTCACCTCTCTTACTCGAACTCCTTTATCAATCGTCTCATGTGTGGATGACTCCCCCTGTCACTGTTATCTGGTCTGCTATGCATCATCTTTTTCCGTCATTCTGCTCTGCTTCTGCTCTTTCTGTTATTCTTCTCTTCTTCTGCTCTGCGTTTCATCTAACTCTGCACATTTGCTAAATCTCATGCTACGCATCCTCTGTTTTTCCCTTTGTTCCTAAAGGTTAACTTTCCTTGACAAGGTCTTTCCTCTTGTTGTCTCTACAGGATGTCATGTACATCAGAATGTTGTTATCCTACTAGAACACTGTGCAATTGTAGCTTGTACTTTTTAAAGAGCCCTTGGATCTCCCCATTGAATTTCATCGATCTCTATTACTGCAGTTTTCATTTTTCTTCCATGATGCATTCAATCCAGGGCTTTTATGTCCATATTGAATCATAAGAAAAAACTGCTACACCCACTCTCACGCCTGCTTTTCTTTCTCACAAATGAAGGACCTATATCAGGTTTCTTGGGAGCACTGATTTCTACCTTGTTGAGTCCAATACCGGATTTGTCATTTGGCGATCTCTGGCTATCCAAGACCTTGTCCAGAGTCATGGATCTACTCAAGAACTTGATTTGGGTGTTTTCCTTCTCAACCTTCAAGACTTCTGCTTCCTGTTTATGACATGGTTCTTCTCCTACCTCTTTCGTGGGATAAATGCTAAATGAGCATTCTTTTATTGTATCGGGATCTTCTTCTTTACTTGCAGGGGAGGATTCAACATCAACATTATTGTTTGTTCTTATAAGTTGTTATTCACCATTTGTCCAGAGTTTACCTTCCCCTTACATTCTTTGGATGTGAGCACATCTTCACTGCCTCTGTCACACTTTTGACTTGTACTGAAAGATTTATGTTTCAGACCATCCACAAGCAGTACGTACTGGGCATCTCCTTTGTTATTACTCAAACTCATCATCCCTCTATCCTTGATTTTTCCTGAGGATCACATTTCCTGTTTTGCTTTTACTTATGGACAATAGTTTATCCTTGTGTCCAGTCACGTGCTTGGAACATCCACTGTCTATATTTCCAGACGCCTTTTGTTTTTGAGTTGAAAGTGCTTGACCACATTTTTCACTATCTTTCCCCTTCCATGTGCTGGTCTTTCTATCTAAGAACTCTATTCTTGGATCTGCTTTGTAATTCTTGAGATGGCAGTTTGCAGCTTTGTGGCCAAAGTTGTGACAGCTATAGCATTCAATCTCATTGTTCAATAGGTCAAAGTTGTTGTTGCAGGGTTGTCTACTCATTGATTGTTTATTAATCCTTGACCTCCTCAGTTGCATGTCTCTAGACTTAATTTGGCAATTTGCAATATGTGATGGTTTGTTACATTGCTGTATCATTCTTTGTTGTGGAAGAAATTTATTTCTTGGAAATCTTAATTGCTCGCGTCTAATTCTTAAGGAACAATTTACAGCTTTGTGACCAAAATTAGAACAGTAGAAACAGTATCCATAGAAAAAATCTTTGTACATGGAAAATGGTTGTCTTCTTTGAGCAAATCGATTTCTTTCATGTTGATGATGTCTTTGAGCAGGGAGTGCATTATTTCTTTGTTCTACAAATTCAGTCCTGGCACTTTTTCCTTTACTTGTCCTAGGTGGCTGGTTGTCTTCCTTTGTTTCTGCAGGCTTGTTATTGTCATTGGTTGTACTTTTGACAAACTTGATGGGTTCTTCATTTCCTGACTTCCCACTGCTTGATCCCTCTTCATTTACTTTATCTTCACATTGGATCGAGGAGAACCTGCACGGTCTTTAAAGTGCAAGGAGAAGAGGGCATAATCGCAATATGAAAAATCGTGATGAAATCTGAGCCGTCAGATCAATCTTTGATCTGGACCGTTAATTCCAGTCAATGTCGGAGTTTCGGGGATCGCGTGTTGGAGATGTCAAATAAACAATACAACAGGAACCCCGAAATTGCGATATGCGAATTCGCGATTTAATCGCAGCCATTAAGTTAAGAAGTGATCTGGACCGTTGATTTTCTTCATGGAGTATCAGGGATTGGGACTTTGAAGTGACAAAAACACTTGACAACAAGAATGCCGAAATCGCGATATGCGATATGGCGATTCAATCACAGCCGTTAAATCAATATTGGATCTGGACCGTAGATGTAACTCCATATCGGAGTTTTGGGGATCGCAACATCAAGAGGAATAGAAAACAAGGCAACAAGAATGCCGAAATCGCGATATGCGATATCGTGATTCAATCGCAGCCATTGAATCGAGAATGAATCTAGACCGTTGATTATAGGTCATGTCAGAGTTTCGCGAATCACGATATCAAGAAGAAAAGAAACAAATGCAACAAGAATCCCGATTTCGCGATATGTGATATCGCGATCCAATCATAGCCGTTGAAACAAGTTCATATCTGGACCGTTGGTTCAACTCCGTGTCGGAGTTTCGCGAATCACAGTATGGAGAGACAAAAGAAACAAAGCAACGTGTATTACGAAATTGCGATATACGATATCACGATGTGAAATCCAGACTTAATCTAAACCGTCAAATCTAGATATAATCTGGATCGTTGATCTGTTTTTCGTGGATCGGGATTTGGAAGTGACAAGAACATTGAACATAAGAAATGTTGAATTCGTGATGTGCGAAATCGCGAAAGCGCCTGATGCATAAAGTTGTGGTCACGGCCCTTGGTCACGGGAAGAGAAGGAGTCAGTCCAGATAAGCTCCATTTCGGAGTTTCAGAGATCACGACATGAAGTGTCGAGACACTTGCACTCGGAAATGTCGAAACCCGATTTAAAAGGAAAGAATAATAAAGATCATCCAATGGTGCGGATAAAGCTTGAATGTGATCAGAGGGTTACTGTTCTTCCTAACAGATTAACTCCTCAGTTACGAATATGTTAAGTGAAACAGACTCATGATTGCAAATCAGTTAGTGTTTCAGTTACCAGGACAGGTGTCCTTGTTTTGCCTAAGGGAAGGCAAAGTGGAACCGTCAGGGAGGTGTGCATAAAAGAAAATGAGATAGATTGTGCAAGGTTGGTTGTTCTGGATGAGCTCGACTGTAATAGAGAAGCCGAAGAGTCTCAACTGCCAGAGAGAAAAAGGAATCTCGGCATAACACCCAATGATGTTGAACGTGTGGGAAAACCGCCAGAGAAGATGAAGAGTTACCATGATGATCAGGCAGAGCACTCAAGAGGTGGAGGATATCGGTGTGGTGTGAGTATGCAGAGGGATTGCGCACATTGCATGCACAAGGTGCACAGAAACTATAAGTAGATGGTACAGAGAAGAGAAGAGGCTGTTGTTGTTGTTGGAGTTGTGTTGGTTGTTGTTGTTGAAGGTGATTCATGCGTAAAGAAGGAGGAGAGTGCAGCAGCTGAAGGGGAGAGAAGAGGAATTGTGCAGTGAATGGACATGGCACATAGAGGATAAAACGAAGAAGAACAAACAACGCAAGTGATGTGTGCAGAAAGGCAGTGTGGCAGACAGAGCAACGAGATGCAACAGAACAGTGATGATTCTGGTAAGGCATTATTGAACATAATATCACTGTAATAAGTTTCAGTAGCAAATATTTATATTTCAGGGAGGTTGGGAGGTGCTAGGGAGGACTGTTGTCCTAAGAGTTTCAAGTGGATGCTTGAACACAGGGAGTTGTAGCTTCCATCTGGTTGTAGCCAGAGAAACCAGGGTGGCAGGGTGGTGCAAGGGAGAACTCTTGTTCTCTGTTATACAAGTTGGTGCCTATATGATTGGAAGTTGGTGCTTCCATCCAGTTGGTGCTGGAAAC
>JZKD02S1245801.1:121626-140695 GCA_000966675.3 Picea glauca
ATATATGTGTGACTGATGCTGAATGAGCCATTGTTTATTTCCCTGCATTAATGTGATCATCATTCAGTGTTTCTGCAAAGAGTTTAAAAGAAGTATAATTGTTTAAGCACGGAGACAACTGATTCACCCCCCCCCTCTCAGTTGTTCAACATTTCCTTTGAAATTTATCAAAAAATAATAATATATGTTACATATTCCTCCAAATTTAAATGTGTTTGTCATATAGATTGGGATTGGGGCTCCCGCGGACCATAAAAGAAATAAGTACAAAAAATAGGATTGTAGAAATAAGAAGTAGGCGATGGTAGAGAGCAAGACCTGAAAAGAAGAAATTGGAAGTTGTCAGTCTTTGGTTAAACATTTCTATTTAAAGAGGTGGAATAACTGGATTGATAAAGAAAGCAATATGTGATCAATATAGACTTACTATGATGGCATCTCTTTCCCCCTTTGCTATTTTCTTGTTGATTCATTTTTATTTCTCTCGTCGACGATTACTGGAATCATGCCAACCGCTAGTTTCCCTTCGATGGTGAGCTTGTTGATTTCCCTTTGGAGCCATTATTTGATGTAGCTTCTCATGGGGGCCACATTGATCTCAGGACGGGTTTTATGTTGAAAATATCGCTTTCTAATTCCCTTAGATCGATATAAAGATTACGCAGATCCTGTTCAATTTCTTCATTTTGTACTGAATAGTCCACTAGCCAATTGTCCACATCATCTTCACCATATTCAAGGATGCCGTAAAACTTTTCTAAAGACAACCCCTTAAAACTATCAACTTGTTTATCGAAGGATTGCTTGGTTAAGGACAAGGAGTTGAGGATTAAGTTTGGGTCTTGGACCTCGTTGGCACTTTTGGCTAAATCTATTTCGGTCAGCTTCCTGAATAATTCTTATTTCTTTGATATGGCTTGTTCACATGATAGGACAATGAGATGTAGGTTCTTAACTTTCTCTTTTCAGCATGCATTTAATTGTTTGATCTGGTTTGGGGAGGGGAGATCTTCTTCTCTTCTTCTCATTTTTGTCATGTTGGTGACATTAGTGCCAAAAGGGAGGACTGTGTCTAGATAGAAACCTTCTTCATTTTAAAAATCTGCCTGCAAATGTTCCCGCAAGGTATGTTCCCTCGTTCCAAAGGAAGCCATGCTTTTTTATGTTTCCCAAAATTGAGTAATTAGCTCCATTTTTTTCTTGATATTCTTCTCCACATAGCCTCTACACGATGTGAGGAGGCTGGAGGATCCTTTTAACTTGGTTGTAGGGGTGACAGACACGGTTATTGCTAAAGGATTGGAAAACAATGGGATATGAATCAAAGTTTCCTCCAATTCCTTGATTCGGTCCTTCACTCTGACATTCTCCGCCTCAATGCCTCCAATGGAATCATCAAGAGCATCTATGGTTTCTCGGTGAAGTTGGGAGATTTGGAAAGGATACATGTTCCTAAGTTTAATCTCTGAACGAGATATATCTTTATTATTTATTACATCTTTCTTTTCAATAATTAAATTTTTAGATTCGTTGTCAAAAACAACGCTCTGGAATACGAAGGATTCATCTTCATCAAAAATCTCGGTCTCAGCTATTTTCATTAAGGGATTATGGTGGATCGAGTCCCGAGACTGATCAACGTTGTGGACTACGTTATCCGGATCAGTCTCAAGTTCCATGTATTCACTTTCAGTTCTAGGATCTTTCGCTTGTTCCATAACATTGTTTCTCTTCTTCCTCACGAGAAGCTTGTGAGAACTATCAATTTTACCCTAGGGAGGGTTCTTATCTCCTCCTTTGTTTGAAGAATTGTGGGTTGTTTTCTTACTGGGGTGGGTCGTTGGAGTGATGCTCTGGGATGTCGTACTCTTGGGAGTGGCATCTGGGGATTGGACACTCTTCTCACCAGGGTCTTTTCCCTGTTGTTTGTACAATTCATTGGTGCTTTGCAATGTCTCTAGGTCACCAGCGTCAAGAGCAAGAGTGTTGTCTTCATTGTTTCTGTCTTCGTTTAGGAGTGTATGGATAAAAGAATTGTTGAAGCCAACTGCTAGTAAATGTTCTACACAAATCCCATTAGCGTCGAACCCTCTTAGTCTTTCATTATATCTTAGGTTCAAGTTGTTGAAATGGCTTGCGAATTTGTCAATCTTATTGATGTTTCTGAACACGAAGTTCCCGAATTTCCAAGGCAGAGGAATGAACTGTTTTTTTCTCTTCTCATGGAAAAAATGCAACCAATAGTTGTATTTCCTTGCTATTTCTATAACAAACATTATGTCTGTAATGTGACATGGAAGGAAAGAATGATTTTTCTTAGAGCCAAAAATCATTATTACACTATAATTCTCCATTTGTTCAAGTGTCTCCTTCCTATCCAAAAACTTGGTTGCCTGGTCAACCAACTGGGGAGCATCCTTTCCTAACAATAAATCTTTGAAAACTGAGACAAAGTCATTAAAAACCCCATAAAAACAATGGGAGGCCTTGTGCCTCCAAAAGGCATGGTATCAGAAGGTTACTGGGTCGAATTCACAATTTGTCTTCTTGGACGCAAACAATTTTGAAACAGAGAGCAATGCGCTATCGCAAAAACCAAGTAGGATGGCATATAAAATTTCTTCTTATGTTTGAATTGTGACAATTGGGAACAAATTTCAATGGAAATTAGCTTCCCCCAATCAAAAATGGATTGTTCCTTGATTGTGAAATACAAAATATAAAGAATCATGTAGAAAATGATTGTTATGGATTCATGTCCTTTTATTCTTGTAAACAACCAAGCAATTTCCCGAAATAGATTTCTAAACAAACTAACATGCAACCTTGTGATATTTTTCAGGAACTGTCGTCGGTTCTTCTAGGAACTCGAGTAAGAGATCAAACCCATTATCATGCATTTTTAGGAGCTCCTTGCAGTCTTCTCCTATGAAGGTCAATGTTGGCTCTGACAATCTCAAAATATTGCGGAAGACCTGAGGTGACAAAGAAACAGGAGAGTGGTCCCACAGTGGAATAACTGTTTGGCTTGAAATATATCTCTCGGTGCACCAAGATACCACCTCCTTACATTCAAATACTTTAGGGACACAACCTATACGAGCAATTCCAGAGGTCCAAATTACTTCGTTCTAGGGGGAAGGGGATGAGTAGTAAGAATATGCCCTAGACCACTGGAAGTTATGGTCTTCACGCCCAAAGATGTTCACTGTATCTACATAGAACTGTTGTCGAGTTGTTGTCATAACTTGGCGAGAACGTCCGTTTTCTCTGGACGATGCTTGAAATGGATACTCGGAAGGGATAATATAACCCTTGGAAAATCTTGTTATAATGGGTGTGAATTGGAGATATTCTCGAGCCTTTCGCTCATTAATGAAAATCTCTATGGTTTCTACATGATGAGTTGTTAGCATTAAAGCTTAGTAATTGCATACTTAGAAAGAAGTGTGAAGGTGGCAGGGATGATGAAGAGCAATTAAGCATTGGAGATTTCGTGAACCCGCCAAAGGCATTCCATGATGTTTGAAATGAACACTCGGAAGGGATAACATAACCCTCCACAAATCTTGGTTTAATGTGTATTAATAGGAGATCTCCTCGAGCCTTTCACTCATTAATGAAAATCTTTACGGTTCCTACATGATGATTTTTTTAGCATTAAAGCTTATTAATTGCATATTTAGAAAGAAGTGTGAATGTGGAGGGGACGAGAAAGAGTGATTAAGGAATGGCTAAGTATGAAAAGTGGTCGGTTGGGCTTCAAAATAGGGTTACAAGGGATACTCATGAGAGGTGAGGACCAGACGGTCAAATTGTATGTCTTGAAAGTTTTGAGTGCAAAACGTGTAACACGAAAGAGGGCATGATGGGACAGTCCAGCAGTCAATTTGTATATCATGGAACTCCAAGTGTTGTTTGTAGGTCGCGGAACAATGGAAGCACAATCTTGAGCCCGCATGTCTGGGAACCCACAATTGAAAAAGTGGCTAAGTATGGAATAGGGAAATGGTCAGTCGAACTTGTTTTCGTTAATATATTGAAATTTGTAATGGATATCCCATTACCTGGCAAGATCTTTTTTGCATGTTTTTGGACAAGTCGTGTAGGGATAGTCAATGTGACTATCTCCTCGATCCTTTAGCTCATTAATGACAATATTTATGGTTGTTGCATGATGAGTTGTTAGCATTAAACCTTACTAATTGCATACTTGGAAAGAAGTGTGAAGGTGGTAGGCATGGGGAACAACAATTAAGAATTGAAGATTTCGTGAACCCGCCAACTCGATGATCCGCGAAAGAGATTCCAAGAAATGGCTAAGTATGGAAAGTGGTCAAACGAGCTTCAAAATAGGATGACAAGGGATCCTCAGGAGATGTAAGGGTCCGACAGTCAAATTGTATGTCTCGAAACTTTTGAGTGAAAAATGTGTAACATGAAAGAGGGGATGATGTGGGAGTCTGGCGGTAAATTTGTATATCAAGGAACTCCGGGGGTTGTTTGTAGGTCACGGAACAATGGAAGTGCAATCTAGAGCCCGCCTGCCTAGGAATCCGCTATCAAAAAAGTGGCTAAATATGGAATGGGGAAGTAGTCGGTAGGAGTCATGATATAAAAGCATGAGTGAAAATGTGAACTCGAGTATGCCAACACGCGAACTTAGACATTTTTGGAAAAATGACTAAGTAACCAGAAAGAGAAAGTAGAGGGGAAAAAGAAAGGGGAATTCGGTTAAGTATAGAAGAGGGAAAAGAAGGGGATAAAAGAGAGTGGGAAAATAGAAAAGGGGAGGGAAACTTTCAGAAGAGGGAATTGGTCTCAAACAAACCCCATTGTTGCAAAATCATCATTTTCTAGTCCAATATATTATCCACATACTCATTTTCTATTGTGCTTGTATCATTAAAAAGTGTCTGAGCAAATGAAAATATAAACTATAACTTGATTTTTGGCTATAACTATGTATAATTGATTCACATGCGCTATTGATATTTGGCTTTTGTAGATAATTGTGGGTTAGGACAAGTTTGCATTCTTACTCTGATAAGGCCTTAAAAAAAGTAGAATAAGTAACAATTTTTTCCAATTCAATTCTCACACAAAAAAATATATGATCCCATAATATTCATCTTTGTTGATTCAATAATAGGGAGGTCAATTTCATAGATTGTGTTATTGGTCATTTCAGGCAATTGGGGTGCGACAACTAATGCTTTGATGAAGATTTAATTTTATTGCAACCTGTGGGAGTAATTGTGTTTTTGATACATTGTTTAATTCCTTGAAATATTATTTTAAGTATTAAACTTCTTGGAGCATATTATTCATTGAATGGTTTGTTGTTTCCCTATGTTTTACCTCTATTATTTCAGTTGTTTTTCATTACTCTACTACCATCCAAGGAGAACCCTCATCCATATCATATTGTCAATTTGACCATGCTTTTGTCTTGTTGAAACAACCCTCTAATTCACCAACAAATTCAAAAGAACGACCATTCCTAATTTCCGATCACCTGGCTCTGCCCTTTAGAACTCAGGTGCAGACTTTAGGAGAAACAGTAACTATGAAGTCAATTAGACAGCTCTACAGGCTCTTTAATCAAAGAATAGAGAAAGGGAGTCATAGTTATACTTTCCATGATGTGTTTGCATAAGAGAAGCATCGAAAAGATACAAAGAAATCAATGGAGGGTGGTTGAAATAAACTTATTGTACTGTCAACTTGAGCGTAAGTATAACAACGACGAACTTGAATTTTAATATTGTGGTTGATTTCATAGCCCCATTTGACTTCATCTAGCATATATCATTTTTTTTCAAAATATTTGCGAAGAAGAAATTTGTTAATTTCATTAATAAAGTAAAAGTTCTCAAATAGAGGTCAGGGGATGGACAACCAATAATATGTTTCCTTTTCGAGTGAAGGAATCAAGGAAGCGAGAGGGAAATAAGATATCGTGCTCTCAACAAGATTGAGATGAGAATGAAACTTGTTGGTCAGGGCCCCAAGTTCCGCATCGTGAATTTGTGTTTCTATGTTCTATCTACTTTACGAATGGAATTGAATGTTGGTTTGAAACTGTGTGAAATTCATTTATGTTTCCATAGAAGCCTCATGTGATCGAAACAATGCATTGTCATATAATTGTTCAATGCTTAATATTTGATCAAATTACTTGATTCAATACAATATTGAATAATTACGAGACTATCGAACCATGCAAATGAGAAGAGGTGTTAAATCCAACAAAAAAGAACCAATCAAGTTTCTAAGGCAATTTTTTAATAGTAAATCTATAAGAAAAATAGTGGGTAATATATATTTATCCATTGACATTGGACTGACTTCTTTGCACCGAAGAATTGAACATACTTGTCATAAATACATGTAGAGGAGTTACAAAAAAACAAAAAATGCATACAACTATGTGTTGTTCATCTAGTGCGACAACATGCAGAAGGCATCGACAAGTTCTTGAACATGCATACAAAACTGATTATCATGATTTTTTAGGAACTCCTTGGAGTCTTCTCCTCTGAAGGTCAATGTTGGCTTCACCAATATCAACATCTTGCAGAAGACCTGAGGTGACAAAGAAACAAGAGAGTGGTCCCACAGTCGAATAATTATTTGGCTTGAAATATATCTCTTAGCGCACCAAGAGACCACCTCCTTACAGTCAAAGACTTAAGGGACACATCCTGCACGAGCAATTCCAGAGGTCCAAATTACTTCCTTCTGGACGGAAGGGAACCAAGAGACCACCTCCTTACAATTAAAGACTTTAGGGACACAATTTGCATGAGCAATTCCAGAGGTCCAAATTACTTCATTCTAGGCGGAAGGGGATTAGTAGTAGGAATATGCCTTGGACCACTGGTAGTTCTGGTGCTCACACCCTAAGATGTTAATTGTATCTGCATAGAATAGGAAACTGGTCCCACAATTGAATAATTATTTTCCTTGAAATATATATCTCGATGCACCAAGAGACCATCTCCTTACAGTCAAAGACTTCAGGGACATAACCTGCACTAGGGACAAATCCAAACCCTAGTCCCAAACCCTAGTCCCAAACCCTAAAAATTAAAGGAAAATATACATCTTTGAGGGCCAAGACCGCCATCTGAGTCGAGAGACTCAAACTCTCAAGATGCAAAGTGCCTATTGCATTCAACGTCAGTTTATTTTCTGAAACCCCTTCCTTTGGTCTTGTTAGGGCTGCCATCATCGGATGGGAAGTGCCCCCCATTATGGTGGATTTTAATTTGGATACAAGAGTGGGAACAATGTATGCATTTCCATCATCCATCATTGTATCATCATCCATCATATCATCTTCTTCTAGCCTGAAATTGACTACATCAACCTCTGCATCGGCTATTCTTTCTTGCTTTTCTGTAAAATCCATGAAATTTGGAGCAGGCGATGGATATACAGAGTGAATGCAGGATATACACATTTATAGTGTTACAAAATAAATAAACACACGGGGGGAGGATATACATGTTTATAGGGTTATAAAACAAATAAACATAGGCGAGGTTGCCTTGGAATTCTTTGGCCTGAAATATCTCTTGGTGCACCAAGGGACCCTCTCCTTACTTCCTTCTGGGTAGAAGGGGATGAGTAGTAATAATATTCCCTGGACCACTGGAAGTTCTGGCCATCATTCTCGAAGGTGTTTACTATATCTCAATAGAACTATTGTCGAGATGCTGCCATAAGTTGATGAGAGCATGTGTTTTCTCCAGATGATGTTTGAAATGAACACTCGAAAGGTATGATATAACCTCCAAAACTCTTGGTTTAATGTGCATCAATGGGAGATCTCCTTGATCCTTTCGTTGATTAATGACAATTTCTATGGTTCCTGCGTAATGAGTTGTTACCATTAAAGCTTACTAATTGCATACTTAGAAATAAGTGTGAAGGTGGCGGGGATGGTCAAGAGCGATTAACAATTGGAGATTTTGTGAAGCCGCCAACCCGACGATGCACGAAAGAGATTCCATGACGTTTGAAATGAACACTCGAAAGGGATAATATAATCCTCCACAAATCTTGGTTTAATTCGTATTAATGGGAGATATCCTTGAGCCTTTCTCCCATTAATGACAATCTTTACAGTTCCTGCATGATGAGTTGTTAGCATTAAAGGTTAATAATTGCATATTTAGAAAGAAGTCCAAAGGTGGTGGGGACGACAAAGAACGATTAAGGATTGGAAATTTCATGAACTCGCCAACCCAACGACACACAAAAGAGATTCCAATAAATTTCCAAGTATGGAAGCGGTCGGTCTGGCTTCAAAATAGGGTCACAAGTTATACTCAGGAGACATGAGGGCCCAATGGTCAAATTGTATGTCTCCGAAATTTTGACTGCAAAATGTGTAACACGAAGCATGGCATGATGACAGAATTCGATGGTCAATTTGTATATCACGAAACTTTGGGTGGTGTTTGTAGGTAGTGGAACAATGGAAGCACAATGTTGAGTGCGCCTGCCCAGGAACCGACGATCGAAAAAGTGGCCAAGTATGGAATGGAGAAGCAATCGGTCGGACTGTTGATATAAAACCTTGTGACATATTTTGAAAAATGACTAAGTAACCAGAAAGGGAAAGTAGAGGAGAAAAATAAAGGGAAATTTGGTTGTCAATTTGTATATCGGGGAATTCTGGGTGTTGTTTGTAGGGGGAAGAATAATGGAAACACAATCTTGAGCCCACTTGGCCAGGAACCCACCATTGAAAAAGTTGTTGAGTATGGAATGGGGAAGTGGTCTATTGGACTTGTGATATAAAAGCATTAGTGGAAATGAGAACGCATGAATCCGCCAACCCACACACTTAGACATTTTCCGAAAAATGACTAAGTAACCAGAAAGGGAAAGTAGAGGGGAAAAGGAAAGGGAAGGTAAATTTTTGGAAGAAGGAATTGGTCTTAACAAAGCCCCATTGATGGTCTTAACAGTAACTATGAAGTGCATTAGATAGATGAACAGGCTCTTCAATTGAGGAATAGAGAAAGTGAGTCATAGTTATACTTTCCAGGATGTGTTTGCATAAGAGAAGCATCGAAAAGCTACAGAAAAATCAATGGAGGGTTGTTCAAGTAAAATTATTGTACTGTCAACTTGACCATAAGTATAACAACGATGAATTTTAATTTTAATTTTTTTTGGTTGATATCATAGTCCCATCGGACTTCACCTAGCATATATTCTTTTATTTCAAAATATTTCTGAAGAAGAGTTTTGGTAATTTCATCAACCAAGTAAAAGTGCTAAAATGAACTACATATTACATTTTCTTCACCCCATTGATGGTATTAACAGTAAATATGAAGTGAATTAGATAGGTGAACAGGCTCTTCAATCAAGGAATAGAGAAAGTGAGTCATAGTTATACTTTCGAGGATGTGTTTGCATAAGAGAAGCATAAAAAAGCTACAAAACAATCAATGGAGGGTTGTTCATGTAAAATTATTGTACTGTCAAGTTGACCGTAAGTATAACAACAATGAATTTTAATTTTAATTTTCTATGGTTGATATCATAGTCCCATTGGACTTCACCTAGCATATATCCTTTTATTTCAAAATATTTCTAAAGAAGAATTTTGGTAATTTCATCAATCAAGTAAAAGTGTTAAAATGAACTACATATTACATTTGTTTCACATAGCTTACATTAAAAGGAAATGCAGGTCTTGTATATTCTTTAAGATCATAGAAAAACCGCTAAGATCATGAATCTATCATCCAACCATAATTCAAAAACCAGGCCCATGATAACCTTTAACTACAGTACAAAATCACATGCACAAAAGTCTGCCAAACACAAGATAAGAAAAAATCAACGAAGATTGGGCATTGTATCCCATATATAACCAAATCCCCAAATGGACACCAAGAAATTTGTTGATTACTGTATTACTATGAACCAAGATCACTATGAACATTTGTTTCCGATAGTACTATGAACCAATATCACGTTGACCTGACAATGTTTTAACGTTACTAGTTCTGGAAAAGAGTGTCATCATTTAACTTAATGGAGTTTGAACAATGCCAAATTTGCAATATTATTGAAAATTCCTGATGGTTCCATTCATAGGAGCAAGCCATTTTGACAGCTCAAAGGATGGACCTGATTTATTCACAGTTGGATACTTTGTATGAGGTCTTTCCTCATGCTTCTCATTCCTGGACTGAACAATCTTATACGATTCTAGTTCACTTTCTCATGGAACTAAAAAACTCTATTCATATCTTGATTGGGTAGCATGGACAGATATAGATCAGATTGTTTCATTTCTTGTCAATGCATGATATCATTTTTTATTTTTTTTGGTTTAGCCGATATGCAGTATGGCATTGTCCTCATTTAATGTAAATTTGCTATGGACGCGAAAGTCGTGTAACATGTAAACATTGTTTGACTTTTTCTGTAGGTATACTTCATATGGAAATTTTGTCAACCCAGGAAGCACATATTGTAATATAGGTTGTCTAATTGTACAATGTACAATTATTTTGTTGAGGGTTCAGATTGTAGCGTTGAGGAAATATCTATATATGTAAGGGCATTTTTTACTGCATCGTAGGCAATCAATTGTGCCATCATTTATGAAAGCAGAGGCAGAAGCAGTAGAGTTGTATTTGACACATACATTCTCGAAGGGGGTCGAGTACGCATTTTATGCAACCAAAAAACCCTCAACCTGGACAAGTGAGCATAGTAGTTAATATGTTGAACAATATAATATACACATGTATAAAAAAAAAGTTGCACAACATTGTTTAAGGCAATTTTTATGTGCAAAGTGCGGATGGAATTGTAGATGTATACATACCACAGTTGTCGAGCTAGTTAGTTTCTTGAGATCCTATACTATGTGTATTTGCAATTCTGTTAGAAGTGTTTCTTGGGTTGTGCGAAAGATCATTTATTTAACATCTCTTTTCTTTGTTATATTTTTGAAGATAATAAGTGGAAATTGCTCTTTATGCAATTGTTGTTCCATTGAGGAAAATAAATTTGAATAGGTGTCGAAAAATTGTAATTGCAACATGGAACAATGTAATAGTTGTGTAACATAACTGAGATATATGAGCATGTGAAAGTAAAGGACAAAATTGGATATGGAGAACGGTACCGTTTCCTTGTCGTTGTATGAATCTCCATATTTTATATGGAGAATGTGTTGGGAGCCCACTTTTCTTGCGAGTGTGACAACTGCACCAATGGTTTCAATTGGGTAAATGTTGTTGCTCTATGCAAGTTGGCTAATTGTTGTGTCTGGTATGAAACGATATTTTGAAAAAACCGTGGGAACTTTTTCCACAATACTTGTTTCATTGAGTGATATAATCCGATCACAATCATCATGGTCATATATTGTTTTCAGTAATATATTAAAATTTGTAATGGATATCTCATTACCTGTCAAGATCTTTTCTGCATGTTTCTGGACAAGTTGTGTAGGGATAGTCAGTGTCACTGTCATCATGGCTTCATTGTCTGTAATGTCAACACACATAATGCATCTAGTTCTATTTTCCTTGTCTAAGTAGGTGCTATACACGACCATTATGTCCCCGAAGAACACTTGTCCAGTTTGATGACTGTTCAAGCCTTCTATCGATAGTATATTGGGTGTTATAAGTTTAGACCTGGTGACATTTTTTGAACAGAAAAAGTAATGTGACTGGAAGTTTGTATCATTTTTTTTTGGCATAAATGTACAAGTAGATGCACAATTCGGATGAAGTATGCATGTTAGAGTTTTGTAACCATACCTCTTAGTCTACAGAACTTGCACTATGTTGGGTGTTTCACTTGCACTCGTCGATACTTCTTGTGAACTGAAAAGAATGTGTTGTAGATGACATCAACATATTTATCATGGCATATATGAACAAATAACTCAAGATATTTTTTTAAACATAGCAAGAGCATAATGTATGAATCTTTACCTTTGGCCTTGTCGTTATGTTGATGTTTGTGATGATTGACTACTCATGCCCATGTCACTCGTCCAACTTTTTCTGATGCAAGCATGTGTCCATGAATATCAGAACGACTAAATAAGCATATGCATTGTATATTGTTCATAATTGTTCTGGATGTCACCTACATGCTCGAAGGGGATGGAGTATGAAATAGGGTGTCAAGGGATACTCAAGAGACGTGAGGACCTGACAGTCAAATTTTATGTCTCGAAAATTTTGAGTGAAAAAATGTGTAACACGTAATAGTGCATGATGGGGGAGTATGGCGGTCAATCTGTATATCGCAGAACTCCGGGAGTTTTTTGTAGGTCACGGAACAGTAGAAGCAAAATATTGAGCCCGCCAGCCCGAGAGTCCATTTTTCAATTTGTATATCGTGGAAAACTGGGTGTTGTCTCTAGGACATGGAACAATAGAAGCGCAATTTTGAGCTCACCAACCCGAGAACCCGTGATTGAAAAAGTAGCTAAGTATGGAATGGGGAAGCGGTCAGTCAGACTCGTGATATAGAAGCATGAGTAGAAATGTGAACCCATGAGTTCGCCAATCCACGCACCTAGACATTTTCACAAAAATGACTAAGTAAAGTAACAAGAAAGGGAAAGTATAGGGGAAAAATAAAGGGGAATTTGGTTAAGTATAGAAGAGGGAAAAAAAGGGATAAAAGAGATTGGGAAAATAGAAAAGGGGAGGGAAATGTTTGGAAGCGAGAAGTCTCAACAAAGGCCCATTGTTGCCAAATCATCATTTTCTAGTCCAATATTTTATCCACCTACTCATTTTGTGTGTTTGATTTACTGTCACTATTGGTATACCTTTTCGAAGATTGTACTTCAGCTTCCTCTGTTGTGGAATATAATATTTCATCCTCTTGTCCAACTGGTCCGTTTCTTTCAATGTAGCAATGTAAAAAATACAATGGACATTGTAGTGTCCCCAAGGCTGAGCCCCGCTATAAATCGAGTTCTGAAAGGAATTGTGATTATGTTTTATAGGCTGGTGAGCCAAGTTCTTATAAGCTTGAGACTTATGTGTTGTTAAGCGAGGGAACCTAAGTGTTGAAGGCCAAGAGCCTGTTGTTGTACTTGTATGTATGCAGAACATTTAATAAAATATAAACATCGCCAGGTGCAGACCGACGACGATGAATGAGTGAAGGGGGACTGAGAATCCACAGAGTGGGCAAGGAATTAGGGGCTAGAAGGTGGGAAAGGGGCTAAGTGTTGAGCTTAGGGGCTAAGCCTAGGGGGAGCTTAAGCCTGGAAATAATATTTTAATATTATTCCAAGAGATATGTGCATCATATGTTTTTATCCTAAGTCCTTTTGGAATGATGCGTGATTTCCCAAGTGGTGGGAGGAACGCATGCTAGTGGAACGCATGCAGTTCCATGGGTGACAAGTGTTAACCCTGGTGCATGCGAATAAAATGGCCAGGGTGAGCTGTGAGAAGGTTTCGATTCCCATTCCACCGGATTGTCTGAACGCGTACGGAGCTCTGAGCGCCTACGAGAAGCCTGTGTTGAATTCGGGGAAGAGTCTTTGCTTGTTCGAGAAATATGAGTGAGCCTATGCGAGCATTCCCTGTTCCGAAGTTGTGACCGTGAAGCCATTCTGTGATTGTCGAACCAGTTTTTGGAAAGCCTGTGTCTGTTTTCCCATGGGATTGTTGAGACTACGCAGTACTGGACTGCATGAGGCTTGTTGACCTATGAGAGACTCCCTCCAGGTGAGAGAGTGCGCAGAAGAAGGAGAGAACTCCTGGAAGGAATCCCTATAGCTGCCATAGAGCCGGAGACTTCCGGTCCAGTCTGTTCCTGTAACCCAAGGTAAGGGATATTGGTAGCCAAAGGACTGTCCAGGTGACAGAGAAGATGCATTCTCCTAGGGTGGAACAGGCATGTGGGGAATGAGGGTCTGTGGGAAGTGAGCGTGGGAGATTCCTGGGAGAGCATTATGTACTTGTGGTTGTGTGTGACTGTTTTCCCTGTAACCTCAGCCTAAGCCTAGATTCCTTGCCTTGGGGTGGAGCTTAGTCCCAGCTCAGGGGTGACCCACTACTGAGTTGATGAGCAGTGCGGTCTAAGGCTGGGAGGTTCGTGGAAGGCCTGCATTTGGTTGGTGGATCCCAACATTGTTACAAGATAAGTGTCTAACTATTTTTTATCACATTTTATCATGTCTCTACTGTAAATGTTATCATGTTTTCCGCTGTGTATACAAATTAATATGGAATGCTATGGATTGTTTAATTATAGCAGAAACGATATGTTTTACTCTAAGTTAAATGTGTTTATTTGTTTAAATGCATGGGATATATGATATCTGTATGAGCTTTGTACAAATGGTGTGTACAAATGGGTATCAGAGTGCGAGTAAGCCCAGAGTTCCGAAATGGGTGTGCTACAAATTGGTATCAGAGCGATTAAACAAAGTAGCAGAAAAGGTGTGCTACAAATTGGTATGAGAGCCCAGGTTTCGACACTGAGCCTAGATGGGCCAGTGGAGCGGTCTTTGGACCGAGAATGCGAAGGGAAATTGGGTCTGGAGGACCAATTTCGGACCTTGGTTTGTTCCGAAGTGTCAAGTAGTTGCTTGACCGTGCTTGCGAGCTCAGGAAGTATAGCGGCGAGCGAAACCGCAGCTGGTGTGGTCTATGGCCACAGGGAGACAGGTCTCTACACCAATGGTGTTGGAACCTTAGGATCTGTTCGGGAGGGAAGGCGAGCCCTTGTGACTGTCGGATCTGGAAAAATGTACGTAGGAATAAAAAATTCCTTTTGAAATATACAGGAATGTGGAAATCGCAATATGCGAAATTTTGAATTGGTTAGGAACCGTCTGAGCCGTCAGATCTCGGTCGAAAAACCCGTCAGCCGTAGGATCTGTTGGGAGATGTTCGAAGGTTAAACTTTAGAGACTAGGGGTGAAAGATCTGAAATAGATCTAGACCATCCGAAAGATGGAGGACACATGTCGTGAGATTTCCCATTTTGGGAAATCGGGAATCGCGATATCGAGAATCACAAAGGAAGTCGAGAATTTTCATGGTAAAAGTCCTGGGAACGATCCGAGCTATCCATCAGTTGGGACACATGGGCGAGATCAGGAGCCCATCGACATATCGGGGTTCAACATTTCGCGAATCCTGAGGACATATGTGTTTCGACATTGGAAAGTCCGAAACCCCGATAGGAGGTATGACTGTGGTCATATAAGGGGAGGTCGTGTGAACCACGAGTTTAGCCCAGAGGGCTAACAAGAGTTAGAGCACATCGGCATTTGGAAGACCAAAACCCTGAAAGGATCAGGACTTTCCATTGTGGAAACCCCGAAGCAGTCGTGGGCCGTCCGATTTGAGATGGCCACGTGTTGAGAGATTACTCGTTTCGGAAAATTGGGGATTCGGGAGTTCTGTTGACAAAGAAATCAGACTCTTGTCGTGATAAATCCCGACCATACTGTCGATACGTTAGCATGTGGCTAAGTCCCGATGAATGGGCGAGATTCCTTCGAGGAATCTCTGGGTCTTTAACGACCGTCCGATGTGAGAAAGATCTGACTGTTGGGATTTTCTAGGAATGGATGTGGACACATGGAGACGTACCGCGTGTCAGAGGGTCAAAAAGAGAAGCGAGAGTGGTGGGAACCTAATGATGTCACCGAACGTGACGAGGATCCTCCGAAACGTGCCACGCACCACTTTGGTAAAGGGCGACAGCTGTGTTGTAGACCTGAAGAATAAGATAAAACAGAGTTTCGGAAGTCGGGGGTTGGAAAGGAGAGTTAAATAGGAGTTCTCCAGTATCGAGACTCCAAAACCCCGAAACCTGAAGTCCCGAGGTACAAAAACCCGAAGTTCCGAAATCTCGAAGTGCCGAAAATGAAAGATTCATAAACACGAAAATTGCAGAGCTGAACGAGAGCTCAGAAAACCCATTGAAATCGAAATGTCTTTTTTTCTTGTTGGTATTAGTTATAAATGCTGAAGATTGTTCCTGAAGGTTTAATGGCCTGATAAACTATGATTTTATTTGTACAGTGCGTGTGCAGAGTTCAACGGAGGTCAGGACTCCAGTTAACCAACGACTGAGTATGGAGTGGGGAAAGGTGCAGATTACCCCCAAAATAGAAGACGAACAGGAAGGAAAGGATGTTAACCTAGGAATCGAAGGATCGAACTCCAATGGGCATGGAAAAGAGAAGGATAAGGAAGGACACATAATGAAAATCATTGAAGGATTGCAAAGAGAGGCCAAGGCTCGCCGAGCTGATAGCCGAAAACTTATAAAAGTCAAGGATCGACACGGTGCACTAAACTTAAAATTCTTGAAGAGCCTGGAAAGAATAGAGAAGAAACTCGAGAAGGGAAGAGACTCAAGTACGACGGAGATTCGCAGAACCCATGGGAGAAGAAGTAGGTCAAGGAGTGGTAGCCGACATCTTAGCCGCTCCCAAGGACATTCTGATAGGAAGACACACAGTAGTTCAAGCCCATCCCCTACCAGAAAACATCGGAAATTTGGAAAGGAGGAATTGAAGGGAGAGACGAACAAGATTAAGCCTCCAACATTCGATGGAGAATATAAAAGGGAGGAAGATGTCGAGACATGGTTGCTTGGCATGAAGAAATACTTCCAACTGCAGAATTATTCTTCCCATGCAGAAGGAAGAATTGCAATGTACCAACTGAAGGGAAAAGCAGCCATGTGGTGGGATCAGTTTGTGCAGGTGCAGCACATCAAAGAGAAAGAGGTCACTTGGAAGGAATTTAAGAGGTATTTCGAGAAGAAATACCTGACTAAAAGATACTATGACAGAAAGATGAAGGAGTTCTTCAAACTCAAGCTAGGCAGCATGACTATGGATGAGTATGAACGGAGTTTCCTAGAACTACTGAAGTATGTTCCATTCATCAAAGATGAGGCTGTCAAGATTCAGAGGTATCTGAGTGGACTGCCACCTTCCATTGGTGACAAGATTCAATATGATGATCCTAAGAATATGGAAGAAACAATAAGAAGGGCGAAATTCTTATACGAACAACAAAGAGAAAAGCCTACCTTTCAGAAGGTTTGGGATGACCAGAAGAGGTTTAAGAAAGAACAGAGGCAGAAGGGAAACAAGCCTCCCTTTTTCAAGAATGGCCCTGGGGAACAGTCATCCTTTAGAGACCCTAGGAAAGTTGAAGGGAGTGAGAAGATGCCAAGGCCTCCACCTATGGAGTGTTGGGGCTATAAAGGAAATCATAGGTATAGAGACTGCCCCCACAGAAAAGACAAAGCAAGAACTGTCCATACTGTTCAAAAAGCTGAAACAATGGAGGATATGGGTAGTAGAATGCCAAGGATCTACGTAGCCCTGGACAATAAGAAAGAAGAATTTCAATCACACATGATTGAAGTGGAAGGTATGATCAATAACCGACCACTTGTTATTTTAATTCATTCAGGGCCTAGCCATAGTTATGTAGATCCTAGAGTGGTGGAAAGTTTGCATCTAATGAGGAAAAAACATGAGAAGTCTTGGTTAGTGCAGTTGGCCACAGGGACGAAGAGGAAGGTCACTGAATTGGTTAAGTCCTGTTCAGTGGACATGAAAGGAATGAGCACTAAGGTTGAATTGAACATTCTACCTTTAGGCTCATATGATTGCTTAATTGGGATGGACTGATTGGATCAGCACCATGCCCTTATGGATTGTCGTAACAAGAGGTTCACATGCCTGAACGAAGAGAGAAATTAGGTAATAGTCCAAGGAATTCCCAGAGACATGGCTGTGAGGGAAATCTCAGCCATGTAGCTGAAGAAATGTTATCGGAAAGGCTGTCAATTATTTGCAGCTCAGGTGGAAGAAGCATCCCAAGATGTAGTATCGAATCTGGAAGACCATGAAGTACTCAAGGAGTTCAAGGATGTATTTCAGGAGGTACCTAGACTACCTCCGAGGAGGGACATCGATTTTTTTATAAATCTGATGCCTGGAACAACTCCAGTTTCAAAAGCTCCTTATAGAATGAGTATGCTAGAGCTGAAAGAGTTGCAATTGCAGATCAAAGAGCTACTACAGAAAGGTTACATTTGCCCTAGTGTGTCACCATGGGGAGCCCCGGTCCTATTCATGAAGAAGAAAGATGGGACGTTGAGGTTGTGCATTGATTTTCGACAGTTAAATAAGGTCACTGTTAAGAACAAGTATCCTCTGCCAAGGGTTGATGATCTTTTTGATCAGTTGAAGGATGTGGAAATATTTTCGAAAATAGATCTTCGATCAGGATATCACCAAGTGAGAATAAAGGATGAAGACATCAGCAAGACCGCCTTTAGAACAAGGTACGGTCATTATGAGTTCACAGTGGTGTCGTTTGGGCTGTCCAACGCGCCTGCTATTTTCATGTGCTTAATGAATGGAGTGTTCAGAGATTATTTGGACAAGTTTTTCATAGTCTTCCTGGATGATATCTTGGTGTATTCCAAGATAGAGGAAGAACATGAAAAACACCTGATTATGGTGCTGCAAGTGTTGAGAGAACACCAGCTGTACGCAAAACTGAGCAAGTGCTCATTTTACCAAAGGTAGATCCATTACTTGGGACATATTATATTTGAAGAAGGGATCGCTATGGATCCTGAAAAGGTACAGGCCGTTCGAGAATGGCCAGCGCCAAGGAATGTGGCAGAAGTAAGATCTTTTATGGGTCTGGCGGGCTGTTATAGGAGGTTCATAGCCAGATTCACAAAGATAGCTCATTCTATCACTTCCTTGCAAAGGAAGGAGAAGAAGTTCCAGTGGACTGAAGAATGTGAGAGTAGCTTCCAACGATTGAAGTAGCTGCTAACTAGTGCTCCAATCCTGAAGATTGCAGATCCAAACAAGGATTACGTAGTTTTCACAGATGCATGTAAAGAGGGGCTGGGAGGAGTTCTCAACCAAGAGGGATTTGTAGTTTGTTATGAATCCTGAAAGTTGAAGGAACATGAGAAGAATTATGCCACTCACGATTTAGAGCTGGCAACAATCGTCCACGCCTTGAGGAAATGGAGA
>JZKD02S1245801.1:177915-197149 GCA_000966675.3 Picea glauca
CTTTATGTTTATAACTCTGGATTTCACAGCAAAGACTTACTGCCACTAAGATTAATGATTCAAAGTTAAAAATGAGAAATGGTTAATAACTTACACTAACTGATTCACCCCCCCCTCTCAGTTAGTTCATACCTGTAACAATTTGAAGGGGATGCTCACGAATGGTATAGATCCTTTCCTCCTTCTAGCATATCTTCTTTAAAAGAATTTCATTTAGCATTCCATCATCGATGTGAAAGGTATTTTTCGTAGGAAATTCTTCTTGAGCATTGTTGTGAGGAATTCCATTCAAATATTCAACATGTTTATTCTTTTAGTGGTGAGGATGAAATTATTTCTATTGGAAGAATATCTACCAGATATAAATGATGATAATATTGATGATTGCATTGTTGAGGATGCTTTAGATGAACCTGCTGATTCAAATCTAGATGAGAAGGATGATAATGGTGAGGAAGAAGGTGATGTTATTTCAAATATGTTTCCAATCATATTGATGATTATTATATGCAGAAATATTCATCTCTGCCATCAGGATTTTAGCTTGATGTTCCCATATTTGACAAATATAGTGAAGATGAGGAAGATTTCCAAGTTTATGAAGGCTTGTTAACTAATGGAATCTCATCTAGTTCTAATTTTCAGCAAGGAGATGATCAACAATGTAATTATGCTATGGTTGATGATAGTTATGAGTCCGTTGTCCAAAATTCCAATGAAGATCTCCTTAGTTTTGATGCATATTTTAAAGATATCATTGTTGGGGAGAGTAATCAACAGTCCTCTTATGATATTTATTTTAAAACTCATCATTTATTTGATCATTATGGAGATAGTGATGTTGAAGATCAAGAACATATCTCTTCTTTTCTCTTAGAAATTATCAGTTGTAATGGGCTAGCACATCACAGTTATGGATCTGAGTCACAAGGATATGGTAAAGGAGAACATAAAGGATTAGATGAGAAATTAATGGTTCCTTTTTCTCTATCATTTGTTGAGAAGCAACAAGTTTTGTACAAATTTGAAGATCGAGTTTCCACTTATATGGAGATGTTTTTCAGTGATGAAGTTTCATCTATTGTTATCTTTAAAGCCAATTTTTTGGATTGTAAGTATGATTTCAAAGATTATGATTCACATGCTACAGTCTGTGTGTTTGTGACTTTGCATGAAGTTGGAAGGAAAGTTCAAATTCTTAGTCAATTACTTACTTGGCTTCATTGGAGATTCAATTTCACTTGATTAGTTTTCTTTTGCTTATTATAAGTAGGAGTAGGAAAGAGAATAAGATCAAGATCCGAGAAGGTAGATTCTCTTCATTTTCTTGGTTTGCAGCAGTATAAGACTCCATCATCCAATGGACTAGGCATTATAGAGTTCAAGATTTATATTTTTGAAGAATAATTTGATCTCAATAAGTAGAGAAGGCTACAGGGTTTCAAATTGAGTGGAAAGGCAACTAGAACTACTATGTTCTTGGAACCTCACAGGGAGGCTTCCACCCCCAATAGGATCCAGATGTTATCTCCCAAATAAACTTTTTATTATTTGAAGTCTTAGGTAATAGGTTGAGTCTTTATTTTGCCTTAATAATTTGCAAATTTTGGTTCTTGAGAAATATAAGGAAAGTAAGTGAAGGATTTTGATGATTTTAAGTTCAGAATACTTGAAACGAAGGGTCATACGGTATGATAGAATGTCAGTGCAACTCAGAAATTCATACATTGACTCATACTTTGTTTTGGTTCTTGAGCTAAGGGTAGAATAATGTTCATATGAAGATGAATATTAAGAGAGGTCTCCAGACTTATTTCATCAGTGTTATAGTGGAAATCTATATATGTAGTATCATTACAGTCTCTCAAAATTGTTTTATGTTTTGAAGTCTTATGAAGGTGCATGAAACTTATATTGTTATTAAAAGAGTATGAATGCAAGATTATTTGGATGAAGTCTGAGTAATCCTAATAATATTAGTAAATGTCAATGGTATGTGTTCAAATCAAGCAGACTCCTAACCTTCAAGAAAAATTTCAAGCAGTTTGGCAGAACAGTCTTCTACAGGAGTTTGTAGTGCATGTTGTCTATTTTTTGTGTTACGCACTGCAAATTTGCCTATGTGTTGGCATTAAAAGTTTGAGTCAAACCAAAATTCCTTTTTTAGCATCCATGGAGTTTCTTATGGGATATATGTGGAATAAAACCTAAATATATTCACCTCTCCTTCAAGAACATGCAAATATATCATGTCAACTTCATAGAGTTCGAATCAAGACTAGTTTTGATTACTTAAAGTTTATCATGCTAGGATGTATGAATTGTTGCCTTATGAAGATATTATGCATGTAATAATGTTATCAATCAGTCATGAGTAATGTTTCAAGTGTGCACTATCATGTACATTAACAACTCAAAAAGTTGAAGAAAAAGAAGTCAATTTTGGCAAACTTTCATTGTATTAAGATTTTAAGTTTTCTTCACCAAAGTGGCCTAAAAGGTGATTCTTTCAGTTGGAATATCATTACTATAATTATCATATATTATTTAATCACTTTCCAACCTTTGAAACTCTTCCTATCATGCATCTATCCTTAAAAGGGACAAAACAGAGTATTCAACAGTTTGCAGTGCAAACCAACAATTTTACACTAAGTGCATTGCAAATTTTCCTTTAGATGGCAGTGTTCAAAACTTTTTGTCAAAAAGTCCAAATTCGACCTGGATGGAGTCTTTTAAGGGGATAATGATTACTATTCTTCAAATACATCATCAAATATCATCCATGGGTGCAGGTAGCACTTCATTTCATCAATGGAAACATTCTAGGGATCAAAACCTAGAATGTAGGGATATGACTAGATTTTGAAATCTATATTTTCCAGTTTAAGTCATATTTTTTGGAGATAGTTTCTGATGAGATGGAAATTTATTTTTATAAAGTGAGATATTTTTCACAAGAATGATCTCCTCTTAAAATACCTTGCTCAATTTTCCAAAATCTGTTTGGATTTGGGAGATATAGGTGAATCTTTGAGAAGCATTTTCTAGAAATTTGACAGTTTGTATTTTCCATTCACCTCATAAATTCGAATTTGACTTGGATATATAAAGATAGGTAAAGGGGTTATAAGATACATGTATTGTGGATCTATATGAGCATGTAATATCTCTATAAAGAGCACCAAAGGGATGAGCTAAAAGGGGTTCAAAGTTGGAGATTTGAGAGACTCTTTTTGAAAAGACTCCTTGAATGCATATTGGAATATAAACACTCCATTGAATTTGTTCAGACTTCTTTCTAACTTATCTTTATCTGTACCTGTGGATGAATGTATTTTTATTATTCTATGTTTATGCAGTGACTGATAAATTTCATTTTTTCTTTGCATTGATAGACAAGAAACATAAGTACATTTACCTATTATAGCTAGCCTTTCATATATACTTTAGTGTGTGTGATCCTGCTGGTATAATAAGTATTCTCCATCTATTTAAATCTTCTAAAACCATCTGATCAGTACAATTAAAGGCCCTATCTATCTGAGTGTATTCATGTATGTCTTGATAAGAGATTTCATGAACAATTGATTCAACTTGATCCATTTTTATACCTTTTATTGGAGCATTTGATTAAGTTACCAAGCTCACTTGATCTATAACCTAGAGTGACTCTTGGAGTGATAATGAATTGGCGTCGTTGCCATGGAGAGGAGTTTGAAGGAATCTTCCCTAGGAGACAACATAGTTCTATATTTTGATGATAGACAAAGGCTGGGCATCATATCGGTTGTAATCTTCTATCTGACAACTCCATGAAGGACGAATATAACGGCGACTCCACAATATTCAAATGTCAAAGGCATTTGCTACCCTTTTGGCTCGAAGATTTGCACCTCTTAAAATTTCTTCAATGCTCGGTTTCCCACATCCAATACCTCCTATGGATATTTGGGGAGACTACCTTCCAAGATTCAGACAAAAGAAAGAGGATAATCCTTCAAATCACCTCATCAGATTTCATCAATGCATGGCTCAGTTAAATATACATGATGAAGATGTTTATGTATTCATTGGAAGGGGATGCTCAGTAATGGTATAGATCCTTTCCTCCTCCTAGCATATATTCTTTAAAATAATTTCATTTAGCATTCCATCATTGATGTGAAAGGAATTTTTCTCAGGAAATTCTTCTTGAGCATTGTTGTGAGAAATTTCATTCAAATATTCATCATGTTTATTCTTTTAGTAGTGAGGATGAAATTATTTCTATTGCTACTTCCCAAGAAGAAGATCTACCAGATATAAATGATGATAATATTAATGATTTCATTGTTTAGGATGATTTAGATGAACCTGCTGATTCAAATCTAGATGAGAAGGATGCTAATGATGAGGAAGAAGGTGATATTATTTCAAATATGTTTCCAAATCATATTACTAATGATTATATGTATAAATATTCATCTCTGCCATTAGGATTTTATCCTGATGTTCCCATATTTGACAAATATAGTGATGATGAGGAAGAATTCCAAGTTTATGAAGGCTTGTTGACTAATGGAATCTCATCTAGTTCTAATTTCAGCAAGGAGATGATCAACAATGTAATTATGCTATGGTTGATGATAGTTATGAGTCTGTTGTCCAAAATTCCAATTAAGATCTCCTTAGTTTTGATACATATTTTAAAGATATCATTGTTGGGGAGAGTAATCAACAATCCTCTTATGTTATATCTTTTAAAACTAATCCTTTATTTGATCATTATGGAGATAGTGATGTTGAAGATCAAGAACATATGTCTTCTTTTCTCTCAGAAATTGTCAGTTGAAATGGGCCAGCACATCATAGTTATGGATCCGATTCACAAGGGTATGGTAAAGGAGAACATAAAGGATTAGATGAGAAATTGATGGTGCATGTTTCTCTATCAGTTGTTGAGAAGCAACAAGTTTTGTACGAATTTCAAGATCCAGTTTCCATTTATATAGAGATGCTTTTCAATGATGAAGTTTCAAATATTGCCATATTTAAAGCCAGATTTTTGGATTGTAACTATGATTTCAAAGATTATGATTCATATGCTATAGTCCGTGTGTTTTTGACTTTGCATAAAGTTGGAAGGAAATTTCAAACTCTTAGTCAATTAATTACTTGGACACACTGGAGATTCAGTTTCACTTGATTAGTTTTCTTCTTCTTATTAGATGTAGGAGTAGGAAATAGAATAAGATCGCCATCCGAGCAGGTAGATTCTCTTCATTTTCTTGGTTTGCAACAGTATAAGACTCCATCACCCAATGGACTAGGCATTATAGAGTTCAATATTTATATTTTTGAAGAATGATTTGATCTCAATAAGTAGAAGAGGATGCAGGGTTTCAAATTGAGTGGAAAGGCAACTGGAACTACTATGTTCATGGAACCTGACAGGGCAACTTCCACCCCCAATAGGATCCATATGTTATCTCCCAAATAAATTTTTTATTATTTTAAGTCTTAGGTAATAGGTTGAGTCTTTCGATTTCCTTAATAATCTACAAATTTTGGTTCTTGAGAAATATAAGGCAAGTAAGTGAAGTATTTTGATGATTGCAAGTTCAGAATACTTGCAAAGAAGGGTCATACAATATGATATCTTGTCAGTGCAACTCAAAAATTCATACATTGACTCATACTATGTTTTGGTTCTTGAGCTAAGGGTAGAATAAGTTTCATATGAAGATGAAGATTAAGAGAGCTCTCCACACTTATTTCATAAGTGTTATAGTGGAAGGATATATATGCAGTATCATTACAAGCTCTTAAACTTGTTTTATGTTTTGAAGTCTTATGAAGGTGCATGAAACTTATATTATGATTAAGAGAGTATGAATGCAAGATTATTGGGATGAAGTCTGAGTAATCCTAATAATATTAGTAAATGACAATGGTATATATTCATATCAAGCAGAATCCTAACCTTCAAGAAAAATTTCAAGCAAGTTTTCAAGCAGTTTGGCAAAACATTCTTTTACAGGAGTTTGTAGCGCGTGCCATCTATTTTATGTGTTACACACTGCAAACTTACCTATGTGTTGGCATTAAAAGTTTGGGTCAAACTAAACTTCATTTTTTAGCATCCATGGAGTTTCTTATGGGACAAATGTGGAATACAACCTGAAGATATTCACCTCTCCTTCAAGAACATGCAAATATATAATGTCAACTTCATAGAGATGGAATCAAGACTCTTTTTTATTACTTAAAATTTGTCATGCTAGGATGTATGAATTGTTGCCTTATGAATATCTTAGGCATGAAAAAAGGTTATCAATCAGTCACGAGTAATGCTTCAAGTGTGCACTATCATATACATCAACAACTCACATAGGTCATGCAAAAGAAGTCAATTTTGACAAACTTTAATTGTATTAAGATTTTATGTTTTCTTCACCAAAGTGGCCTAAAAGGTGATTCTTTCAGTTGGAATATTATTACTATAATTATCATATATTGTTTAATCACTTTCCAAACATTGAAACACTTCATAGAATTAAATTATTCTTAAAAGGCACAAAACAGAGTATTCAACAGTTTGCAGTGCAAAGCAACGATTTTACACTAAGTGCACTGCAAATTTTCCTGTAGATGGCAATTTTCAAAAATTTTGGTTAAAAAGTCCAAATTCGAATTGGTTGGAGTATTTTTAGGGGAAAATGATGACTATTCTTCCAATACCTCATCAAATCTCATCCATGGGTGTAGGTGGAACTTCATTTCATTGATAAAAACATTCTAGGGATCAAATCCTAGAATGTAGTTGGGATATGACTAGATTTTGAAATCTATATTTTCCTGTTTTAGTCATATTTTTTGGAGATAGATTCTGATGATATGGAAAGGTATTTTTGGAAAGTGATAGAGGTTTTTCACAAGAACGATATCCTCTTACAAAAACTCACTTTGTTTTCCAAAATATGTTTGGATTATGGAGATATAGGTGAATATTTTAGAAGCATTTTCAATATATTTGACAGTTTGTATTTTCCATCCACCTCATAAATTCGAATTTGACTTGGATATCTAAATATAGGTAAAGGGGTTATAAGATCCATTTATTGTGGATCTAGATGAGCATGTAATCTATCTATAAAGATAACCAAATGGAGGAGCTGAAAGGGGTTCAAAGTTGGAGATTTGAGAGACTCTTTTTGTAAAGACTCCTTGAATGCATATTGGAATATAAGCACTCTTCATTGAATTTTTTCAGACTTCTTTCTCACTTATCTTTCTCTGTAACTGTGGATGAATGTATGTTCATTATTCTATGTTTATGCAGTGAACGATAAATGTCATTTTTTCTTTGCATTGATAGACAAGAAACACAAGTACATTTACCTATTATAGCTAGCCTTTCATATATACTTTAGTGTGTGTGATCCTGCTGGTATAATAAGTATTCTCCATCCATTTCAATATTCTAAAACCATCTGATCAGTACAATTGAAGGCCCTAACTATATGAGTGTATTCATGTATGTTACTAGTAAGAGAGTTCATGAAAAATTCATTCAAATTGATCCATTTTTATACCTTTTATTGGAGCATTTCATTAACTTACCAAGCTCACTTGATCTACAACCTAGAGTGACTCTTGGAGTGATAAAAAATTGGCGTTGTTGACGAGGAGAGGAGACTAAAGCAATCTTCCCTTAGAGACGATATAGTTCTAGATTTTGATGATAAACAAAGGATGGGCATCATATTGGTTGTAATCTTCTATCTGGCAACTCCATGAAGGACAAATTTAGTGGCGACTCCATAATCTTCAAATGTCGAAAGGATTTGTTGCTCTTTTGGCTCGAAGGTTTGCACCTCTTAACGTTTCTTAGGTTTCTGGTTTCCCACATCCAGTACCTCCTATGGATATTTGGGGAGGCTACCTACCAATATTCAGAGAAATGAAAGAGGATTATCCTTCAAATCACATCATCATATTTTATCAATGCATGGCTTAGTTAAATATACATGATGAATATGTGCTCATGAATATGTTTATGTATTCATTGGAAGTGGATGCTCGTGAATGGTACATATCCTTGCCTCCTTCTAGCATATATTTTTTAAAATAATTTCATTTAGCATTCTATCATCGATGTGAAAGGTATTTTTTCTCAGGAAATTCTTCTTGAGCATTGTTGTGAGGAATTTCATTCAAATATTCATCATGTTTATTCTTTATTTAGTGAGGATGAAATTCTTTCTATTGCTACTTCCCAAGAAGAAGATCTACCAAATATAAATGATGATAATATTGATGATTGCATTGTTGAGGACGATTTAGATGAACCTGCTAATTCAAATCTAGATGAGAAAGATCATAATGATGAGGAAGAAGGTGATGTTATTTCAAATCTGTTTCAAAATCATATTGCTAATGATTATATGTAGAAATATTCAATTCTTCCATTAGGATTTTATCATTATGTTCCCATATTTGACAAATATAGTGGTGATGAGGAAGAATTCCAAGTTTATGAAGGCTTGTTGACTAATGGAATCTCATCTAGTTCTAATTTTCAGCAAGGATATGATCAACAATGTAATTATGCTATGGTTGATGATAGTTATGAGTCTGTTGTCCAAAATTCCAATGAAGATCTCCTTAGTTTTGATACATATTTTAAAGATATTATTGTTGGGTAGAGTAATCAACTGTCCTCTTATGATATATCTTTTAAAACTCATCTTTTATGTCATCATTATGGAGACAATGATGTTGAATATCAAGAACATATCTCTTCTTATCTCTCAGAAATTGTCAGTTGTAATGGACCAGCACATCACAATTATGGATCCGAGTCACAAGGATATGGTAAAGGAGAACATAAAGGATTATATGAGAAATTGATGGTGCATGTTTCTCTGTCAGTTTTTGAGAAACAAAATTTTTTGTATGAATTTCAAGATCCAATTGCCACTTATATGGAGATATTTTTCATTGATGAAGTTTCATCTATTTCCATCTTTAAAGCCAGATTTTTGGATTGTAAGTATGATTTCAAAGATTATGATTCACATGCTACATTCTGTGTGTTTGTGACTTTGCATAAAGTTGGAAGGAATGTTCAAATTCTTAGTCAATTACTTACTTGGATACATTGGAGATCCAGTTTCACTTGATCAGTTTGATTCTTCTTATTAGAAGTAGGATTAGGAAAGAGAATAAGCTCGTCATCCAAGCAGGTAGATTCTCTTCATTTTTTTGGTTTGTAGCAATATAAGACTCCATCACCCAATGGAGTAGGCATTATAGAGTTCAAGATTTATATTTTTGAAGAATGATTTGATCTCAATAAGTAGAGGAGGCTGCAAGGTTTCAAATTGAATGGAAAGGCAACTAGAACTACTATGATGTTGGAACCTCACAGGGAGGCTTCCACCCCCAATAGGAGCTAGATGTTATCTCCAAAATAAACTTTTTATTATTTGAAGTCTTAGGTAATAGGTTGAGTTTGTCTTTTGCCTTAATAATCCGCAAATTTTGGTTCTTGAGAAATATAAGGCAAGAAAGTGAAGGATTTTGATGATTGCAAGTTCAGAATACTTGCAAAGAAGGGTCATACAATATGATAGATTGTCAGTGCAACTCAGAAATTCATACATTGACTTATACTTTGTTTTGGTTCTTGAGCTAAGGGTAGATGCTTTATCTTAACCAAAAGAAAGCAGAGATTGTAATTGCACATGCAATTTTCCAATTCTTTTGTTATGGCACTATGTTGTAGCATGTCAACATTGAAGTCTCCTAAAATGATAATGGTTTCGTTCTGATGTAAATGTTGTAATGCATTTGAAAAAAACATTAATTATGTTGGAAATGTTGCACGTGGAGCGACATAGAAATTGAATATTGCAATTTGCAATCCACAGAAAATTACTCTTGCTAGCGCCATCTCAGCATCTTTTTCTTCAAAATGCATATGATCCAAAATTGTTATATGTTTTTTCACTAATATCATCACTCCATGCATAATGTAACTTGATATGCAAGTGTGATTTGAAAATTGCTTATTTTGCATGCATAATGTCATGGATGTTACTTGCAAGCATAGAATATTAGATTGCATTGTGTCATAGTCATTGAGTATATCATTCATATGTGAATTTAAGTTGCGCGTGCTAAGTGAGAGAATTGATAGAGATGATTTTTTTATATGGATTGGTAATCATATTGCAGATGCCATTTTGTACTAGTTCGAAGGCATTGCATCTCAGTATCAACTTTATATTTGACTTTGAAGTTACCTTTTGTAACAACACTTAGAAAATACAACGAATCTATGTTTCTGACACATGACATAGCCGTGTATACAATTCCATGTATTTGTATTCTAGCAAGGTCAAAGGCAACACTATCAAGTGTTAGTCCCTGTGATCTGTGGATTGTACGTGCAAATGCAAGTTGAATTGGAAACTATTTTCGAATATTCAATTGACCTGTCTTTGCCGATGTTGATAATGGTTTTGATATTCGTAATATAGGTTTCCATTCATGCAAAGTGTTTGAATTATATAGATAAGCTAACTTGTTGGCTTGTCAGTGGCCAATGTGCGGGTCATGGAACTTAATCCAAAGGAAATCAAATTTTTATGTTTTGGTATAAGCTTTGAGTATTTCATTTGCACCATACACTAGGTCATCCCGTGAACCATCATTTCAGGCATATATTTCAACTAGCATGTCTAATTTCAGGACAAGTTGCAAACGAAAAGTTGTTGTATGTTGGTGACATGGTACATTTTCATGATTTTCTTCTTCAAGATCAATTGAATTTTTGATGATATCATTGCTAGGTATGAGTGATAGCATATACTTGTTATGCACTACAACATCCTTATTCTTGTAGAATAGTTAAGGGAAGGTTGGGTCGGTCGGGGAAGGTCGCATGCAACTTGAATTGATATATGTTAAGTCATCACATGTTTGGTTGTTTGTCTGCATTATATTTAGAATTGCAATAAGTTTTTGATTTGTCTGGCACATTGTAGTATGTAATTGAAAGAACTTTATGTTGTCTTTCCAAAATCCATGCGTCATTGTTTTCATGTTGACCATAGGTTGGTCAAATATGAGAGAATATTGTATGGGTTGTTCCTAGTAAAGATCTCCACATAATACCATATCAAGGTTTCCAAAGTATTTGGTTTGGACATGTTCTATGTTTCACAGTTGATTGTCAATGGAATATAAGAAGCGACTTCCAATCAAGGATGCCTCATCTATGAACACAATTTGTAGTTTGTCATAAAGCTTTGACAAGGTATCTAACATTTCTTTGCTGAGTGGAAGAAAATGTGACTTGTTAAAAGGCATCAATAATGCAGAGTGGATTGTTGTTCCACCTACATTATATGCAGTTTTTCCTATATATGCATTACATATCAAGTACCTCAAATAATTTACTCTATGTCTATGGTAACAAGTACATGTTATTGGCTCTTTTCTCATGAGGTAGTCAATGTCATCATTTTCCAAGGTCTCAACTTGTTTTTTCCTTTTCATGTTCCTATACAATGTAGACATTGTCCTAGAAATTTCAAGTCTTGGAACTTTCTCTTTATAACTTACTGAAATATGTCACCGTTAAAGATGGATAATGCCTGACAATGGTGTGCAATTTTGTTGCATCTTGGTTACCTTTGTATCATACTTATCCCTTCTACACCTACCTACAGTTTTCTTCTACAAGAACATTTTGCAAAGGCATGTAGGTACTCATTCCTGGGAAAGGTGGGAATATCATCGAGGGCATGGTGGGAAGGCTAAAGAATTTCCTTATTCAATTGAGGCGTTAGATCTCCACTTTGTCACATAAGGTAAAGGACCAGGATTTGTAATGCTAGAAAAAATGGCAGCTGGATTTGTGCACACAACATTGGCATACATATGGTTCAGAGTTTGGAGAAAAAATTGGAGCAAAATTTAAGAGCATGAGGGAAATATATGCCAACATCTCTAGAAATATTGCAGCATAGGAGCGATGAATAAATACCTAAAAATTCTTATTTGAAAACTGTAAATAGTAAATAGTAAATAACAAATACGAATGAAACTATGGTATTGAAACTTACTCGTCAATGATGAACAACAGAATCACAATTCCAATTGTGAGTGCATGATTTCAGCCTTGCAAAGTGAAATAACAGGTCCTATAATTACCCAGGATTTCCATTCCATGTTCTGAAAATTTTTTCTTTGTAACTTACTGAAATATGTCAACGACAAACATGGATAATGCCCGACAATGGTGTGCAATTTTTTTGTAGCTTGGTTACCGTTGTATCATACCTAGTCCTTCTACACCTACCTATAGTTTTCTTCTACAAGAACATTTTGCAAAGGAAACAAGCTTGACATCATCTTTTTCATGTGAAAGACATGGGATTGATTTTCGTATAGGATAGGTAGGTACTCATTCCCAGGCAAGCTAGGAATATCATCGAGGGCAAGGTGCAAAGGCTAAAGAATTTCCTTATTCAATTGAGGCATTATATTTCCACTTTGTCACATACAACAAAGGACTGGGATTTGTAATGCTAGAAAAAATGACAGTTAGAGTTGTGCAGACGACATTGGCATGCACATGGTGCAGAGCCTAGGGAAAAAATTGGAGGAAAATTTAAGAGCAAGAGAAAAAGATATGCCAACCTCTGTGGAAAGTCTGCAGGATAAGAATGATGAATAAATACTTAAACATTCTTACTTGCAAACTGTAAACAATGAATACGAATGAAACTATGGTATTGAAATTTACTCATTAATGATTAACAAAAAAATCACAGGTGCAATTGCAGGTGCAGGACTTGAACCCTACAAAGTGAAAAAACAGCTCCAACTATGAGTGAAGGACTCCAACCTTGAAAAGTTGAAACAAACAAAAGAAAGCAGGAAGCAAGAAACCAATGAGCAAGCACCAACAGGTCCAACTTCATGTTCAGGACCTTGTTGACGGACGAAATTGACTGTCTGTCAACTGGGAGAGTGGAACCGGTCCGGGGTTGTCTAATAACCCAAGCCGTTTGGGATGAACCACCCTGACAGGTTTATCAGCTCCGTTAGCCGATCTAAGGTCCTAAGAAAAAAAAAAAAAAACTACTCTAAACTAACTAATCTAACTAAAACTAACTATTAAACAAACTAAAATAAAATTAACTATTCTATATATATACAATCTACTATCTAATACTATATTAACTCTAACTAATTAAATATCTAACTACTAACAAAAATAAATCTTATTCACAAAATATACAATATTAACAATTTACAGATTTAAATAAAACCTGAAAAACTCATTAATATTCTGTCCTAAGACAAAAAAGAGATATTTTTTGTTGATTTTATAATTTTATGAACAAAAATAAAACAAAACTAACTAAACTAAACAACTAATATAATAATTATATCTACACATCTAACTAAACATATATCTAACTAAACTACTAATATTATACTAACAAATTAACCAAACAAATAAATAACAAACTGACCTGGAAGAAACACTCCAGGTTTGTCCTGTGTATGATGATTGTCTTAGCTGATCAGAGGGAGAAAATCTGCACCGAATTATCCACTAGCTTCTCATAAACGGGAGGCTGTTGTGCTCTTCAATATAATTACAGGACAAACAAGACATAAAAATTCACAACAATCTTATGATTTATAAATCTCCACAGTTAGATAAACCTGTATGCAAAGACTTATACAAAATGATTCAATTAATGAAGAAGAGAAATCTGTGATTCATTAACTGAAACAAAGTAATTGTTGTATTTTTTAAAATAATGAAAGAAATCAGATATGGATAGCACATTAATTAAATCATATCATTCTGTAATAGACTATGATAGCTAAAGTAGTCTATAATCAACTACAAATGACATGCATAAACTTGAAACAAAAGATTGATATATTGAAAAGCGAAAGCTGTAGCAAAACATCAACTCTTGTCTCAGTTTGTATTAGAAATCCATAGCCTGGTTCTCCCACAAGTGAGGATGCTCCTTATTACACAAAATAATAAGTATTTAAAGACCTTCCACAGGGTAAAACATCCCCGTGGAAGTTATCAAAACTGTTTACATAAAATCTAGAAAGATATCCCAAGTCTGACTAAACTAGGAACCTAAAATAAAAACTAAATCACACAAATATCTCCTAGACTGTCCAGCATGCCCAATGCAATTTGGATGTACTTGAAAAGGGTTAAAAATGGACAAGCTAGAAGGGTATTTTATTAATAAAATGATAAAAAATCTAATTCTATAGACTAGCTACAGAATCTTGCGGTTCTGTAGCTGGTCTAAATCAGACACAGAATCAACATTAAAATCAATTGAAATCTTTAAAGAAATAAATTCAAACTATTAACAAGCATCTAATTGCTCTTCGAAAGACAAGAGAATCATTCAAATTGAAATTATCATACTAATTCGAGATAAAAAAAAAAACTAAAATCAAATGACTACAGATATCCATATACTCTATTTGGATTGTTGCCACATAATCGGGTGAACAGAATCATATCGAACAGTAATGAAATCGTTTCATATCAATTTGAAATCGATACAATTAAAACAAATCATAGGCAGTTGTTATGTTGCCTCATCAACAGGAAACACGATCGAATCCAAACAAGATCATTTTCAAATTGACATAATTGTTTTGACATAACAAACGATCCATGCCATGAGCGAATTAAATCAAAACTGGTGCGTAAATGTTCACAAATGAAATCATAATGGGATCAATCAACAGGATCTGTAGGATTAGTTCAATCGTTTTTTATTGCTATTTGGGGCAAACATACTCGACTGACATTGAACGAAATCATTCATTTCAAAATGAATTATAACCGGATTTGACAGCGATAACAAATGTCGACCAATTCGTTTTGCAAATTAAAATCAAGCAGAGTAGCATCTATGATACGAATCCAACTCATGAAAATCATCATACTAACTGAAGATACACAGTAATCCAATCAAGACAAGAACAAATCGAACAATTAGAGTTTAACATGGTCGTTGTGAACCAAAGTTGTTCCATGATTCGGGTGTAAATATCATTTGCACAAGCTTAAATGAAAATATTGTTTTCATGAAAAACAGAGTCGTTCTTTCCAAATCGAAATCGATCAGAGTTGTATTCCTGATTTAGAAGATTATATCAATTCAAACTCATGAAGTCATTCCAAAATCACAGCATACAAACTAAATTAGAGCCATAACGAAATCACACCAAATCAAAACATGATCGTGCTCTATATTTAGCATGAAAACCTCTTGTTCAGATTAGATACAAACAAATCCAATCGAAAGAAAACCATTGATTTCGTTAACTCAACAGAAAAACAAATCAAATCCGATGAAAACCTACCAAAAGCTAATCTGGGCATGAGTAAATCGAAACTCCATTTAATTTTAGCAAAGCGAAAACAATGTACAGGATGAACAACATTATGACAGAGCTATTTCGAATGATAGACAGAGCTATTGGAAAACCACACTCACATCATTATATTAATCCGAGGATTTCACAAAATGAAATTGATACCTGAATTCATACCTGGATGACGAGCATACAGCTTGATCATGACATATTGGAGTTGACAACAGCTGTAGCCGATTCAACATTCCGAAAAACGATGGAACCAGTAGTTTTCTGCTTCCTATCATTTGCTTGAAGTTTGTCTCTTTTGCTGGTCAATACTGCAACTTGGTTCTCCAGCGATTTGATTTTCGATTGAAGTACAGGAACGTCTATATAATATCATTCCAACCACATATCACATTGGTCACATGACGACTGTCCGAGCTTCGAAGATGCAGGTGAGGGTTTGGTTATATTGCTGAGGGTTTCATTAGGTAATTCGATCCCTGGGTAACTAGGATTGTGTTGGCAGCCAACTCTTTTTTTTGTATTACTATAAAAACGCTGCCTACACCACTTGTCTTCTAAACGACAAATCGTCGTCGCACTATGCTTCAAGACATTTGTTTCTTTTTCGCGACAATTGCAATTTGATTCCGATTTGATTTTTCACAACTGAAAGTGTGAAAATACCTCTCTCGTTGTCTGGATTGTCGTCATCTTTTATTGATTTGTTGAAAGACATTTTAACCATTGGTTTATCACTTCACTGCAAAAGGTTCTTTCAAACTATAGCCATTCACTTTAACTGTGCACCTTGATTTCTCTAGTGAAAGCGATGTCATAAATTTCTTAATTTCTTTTGGTTTTGTATGTGACTCAATTCTTATTACTTTGAACTCTCAACTTATCATTTTCATATGTTGCAATGTTTTGACACTTCGATTATGCTAAAACACATTGGAAATATTATGAGTTTAATTTCATATAAAGTGGTGATAGTTTGAAGTTTGTGCAAAAGCGCTTTAATCAACCTATTGGCATTTCGATTTTGTGATTTAAACCCTTGCTCGATACATTGGTTTTATGAATCAATTGGAAGATCATATAGTTTCGGGCTATGTATTGGCATGAATCTATTAACGATGGTGTGAGGCATTGAAGTGACACGACTGATCGATGGTTAGTGCTGGATACTATGTTGATTGAACTGTACACTTGGCACTTGAGTGTAATGCGTGGTGTTAGTTCTGTTTCGGGTAAGTGTCGCGTTAACATGATTATGCACCGGTTTCATGGCCGATATGCATGGTATAAACGATCGTGTTTTGATAACACTGTACTCAGTTAATTAATGCAGTGCGTGGCGGTGGTAATCCCACCACCTTCTCACGCATGGAGTTATTTTCGGTCTCGTCAAGCATTCAAACTGTTAAACCCTCTCGTTGTCACTCTGTGTATTGTTTCATTCACTTGGAACCCTACCATGTGCAGGAACTATGGCTCCTGTTGTGAGAGTCGAGCCCAACGGGTCCCAAGCACTGTTAACTTTTGATGGTGCGTATGACGACTTAGAAGAATTCGGGTGGATTCCATTTATCAGGAAATTTGATGGTTACGACATCACTGTGTCTCGGCAGTTTGCTTTATCGTTCGATGGCTATAGAGCCAAAGTTGGAGATGTCCAGCTTGAAGTCACTGAAAAATCCCTCAGCTCTGCGACTGGCTTGCCTGTCGAAGGACAAAAATGGTCGAAAAGTTGTAAGGTTAAGGATGTCCCATGGACATTACTGTTTCAATCCCGCACAGTAAATTCATGCGACCGAGGCTTACCAGCGAAGATGTTAAATCCCCGCTGGTATGATCTTTTCATGATTATCAAACAGTTTGTAACTTGTGAAGGCAGGTACGGGTTCGTGTTCCTATTTCACCTATGCTTGTTAATGATTTTTATGGGTTTTGAGCTTAGTATGCCACACTATTTGCACCGAAGTCTGTTCAAAATGGCTAAGAGATATAAGCATAGCCATGCTGACACTAGTCTTTTTCATGTTGGGTTAATTAAGATGATTTTTGTTTATGAGTTGGGGTTATGTCGAGATTCCTGGTGTGATTTTCTCAGCCGCAATGGTTTTGAAGGATCGCATCCTCCACAGGTGGACAAGCCTATGATTGCCGAGAACAAACCCAAAACCCCTGAGCCTTATGATGTTCTCCTACCCAAACCTAAACCCGACTTACCTTTTAATTCACCTCTGTCTATGACTGAGCAGAACGAAGTTGCTAAATCTACAACCCGTAAGACTAGAGCAAAGACTGGTGTTAATACTAGATGCAAGAAGAACGCTAGGCTAATCTCTCGCATGGCGAGGAATAAACCTAAACCCCCTGTGCAGTTAGAGCCTATCGCAGTCAGCGAAGACTCGGATTCTGAAATTGAATGTTTTCTCACTGAGGAATACCCTTACTCCGAGGGTTTGTGTGACAAAACTCCTTGCGATTTTGTTGAAAACTCACCTCCTTACCTGCGTGGAGACCCTGAATTCCCTGGTATTGAACCACCGCGTGCAACTCTCGGGGAATCATCAGAACCCCCTCCTGTTCAGGCTGTTACATCACCTTGTGATCAGTGTGGACTATGGTTAGAGAGATACTATATGGATGTCCCAAAATTGCAATCCAAAATTCGTGATTTGGAAAACCAAGTGGAAAAGCTCACTGGTCAGAACGCAACGAAGCAACCCAACGACAAGAAACCACGAACTGATGGGACAATCCTGTTCAAAAGTTGTGAGTCTGCTACAGCCATTGTCAATTCAAGATTGACATAGTCTCAGCACCCGTGATGGTATAGTTCTCGATCATTTATAAGACACCCTGCTCTGTTACATAAGTGTGCTTCACTRTATATGATTTTGGTTTGATGTATTATTTTGTTATGGTTTAAGATCCGATTGGATTCGATTGTGATTTAATGAATCATCGAATAGATATGATTGTCCATCTTTAGTTCGATACCCTGATTGAATTTGTTGTATTTTAAAAATAGACTGTTGTTTGTGATGCAATTTCCGATGGTATGACTTGAATCAGTTATGGGAAAAAATGGTTTGAATTAGTTAGCTATCTGTGTCATTTGAACCAAAAGAAGTGAGTCTCTGTTGATGCATAACTGATTGCGGCTCATTCGATTTTCCATTACTGCTTGAATTGAATTCTGTTTAAAGTTTCAGTTTCACTTCTATAATTGATTTAGTAAAAATTCATATGGATTTATGAATCATGTCGATTTTATCACACCTGTCTGTTGACTGTATGGTGACTGATCGCGAAATTTTTTGAGTTGATATTCCAATACGAATGATGCTATCTCATATTGTGTTTTTTGATTGACATCATCCTGCTATAATTAGTTTATACGGTTATGCCTGTGAACTGTTTGAAGCTCCGCAAACGAGATCTATGATGGGATTCTATGGATACGATTACGCATAAAGCTGTTACAGTTTTCTATATTGGCAAAGGTCGAACGATACGCTAATCGATAACCATTGTTTGCAATTCCCCACTGTATGGGTTACCATTGATGGCATTCATGAATCGTTCTTGTTATGATTCGATTTGGTTTTGTGATTATTGCAAGCAGAGTATTCATACTTTGTCCCGATTGTATCCTATTGGATTTGATTTGATTTAAAAGATTACTTTTATTAAATCATGCGATTATTAAAAGAGGATTGGATTCTATATGATTTGATTTGATCTGGTCTTGTTTACTATTCTAGACCAGCTACAGAATCAGGTGATTCTGTAG
>JZKD02S1245801.1:212490-227183 GCA_000966675.3 Picea glauca
GTCCAAGCCACAAATTCTGAAATTTTGTATGCTCTCCCTTTCCCTCATGCGGTTTGTCCCATTTCAGGATGAGGTCACCTACTTCAAAATTCCTATCAGAAGCAGAATTAGAATCGAACTAGATTTTAACTAATTGTTGATGTTGATCTAACTTACGTTTAGCTTGGGCTCTTACCTCTTCTAGCTTCATCAGAGTGTTAATTTGGTTTTTCAAAGGGGGACACTCTTCTTCTTGGATTTTTTGCGACAACTATAGTGAAGGAAGAAGGATGTGAGGTGGCAGAATTGCTTCTCTACCATAAATGAGAAAAAAGGGGGAGTTACCTATCACAGCTTTTGGCATTACCCTATCATCCCATAGCACATTCAACAGTGCATTGTGCCAATTTTTGTGATTTACAACCACCGTTCTCTTGATGATTTTAATCAAGTTCTTGTTTGTTGATTCTGCCAATCCGTTGCCCTGGGGGTAATAACTAGCATAATACTTTAGTTTAATTCCTTTTTCCAAAGAGAACTTGCTGATCTCAAGAGAAGAAAAGTAATAAGAATTATCGAATATTAAACAGTCAGGGATACCAAAACGAGTGATAATATTCGAGTTTAGAAAGGCAATCACCTGACTGGTGTTGACAGTTCTTAACGTGACAACTTCAGACCATCGGGTAAAGTAATCTATGGCTGTCACAATAAACTTGTGTTGTTGTGAGGACGGGGGGTTGATTGGACCTATGATATCAAGGCCCCACTGCTGAAAAGGAGAATCTACTAAAACGGGCTACAAAGGAAAGGCTGGTTTTTGTAACTGCCCTGATGCTTTCTGACAAATGATACATTTACGACAGAAGGCATGGGCGTCTCTAAAAAGCGTGGGATAGTAATAAATGGCTCTTAAAACCTTATGGGCAGTGGTTTCACCACCAAATTGACCACCAGCTTCTCCTACATGCAACTCTAGCAAGACTTTTTCTGCTTCGTCTTTTTCAAGACAGCGCATCAGTACGCCATCAAAACTTTGACGAAACAGGATACCATTAACCAGATGAAAGGAGGTAGACTTTAATCTCAACGCTCTTCTTTTAGCGGGATCCAGGTGACAGGGGGATGACCCATGTTCAAGACAGAATCTTATATCGTCATACCAAGGACTGTCAGAGTTTTGTGCGCAATAGATTAGATTCTGATCATGTTGTCCTAGGTTTGATGTATCGCTTTCTTCTTGTTGTCCTGCTACTGAATCAGCAACTAACTTGCATAACCCTTGGCCTCTCACTATCTGAGCTGGGGTGATTTCTAAGTCATACTCCTACAAGGAGGTGACCCAGTTAGCTCTCTTTTCACCTAGCTCCTTCTGCACTAACAAGTTCCTCACGGCTGGGTAGGGGACAATGACTTTCGTCCTAGACTTCAGAAGATAGGACCGGAAGTGCTTGACTGCTTTGAAAACAGCGTAAGCTTGCCGATCTACCACTGGGTAATTAAGTTCAGTGCCTTGGAAATCAAAGCTCATAAAGGCAATGGGTACTTCATTTCTTTCGGCATTCTTTTCGGTTAGGACGGCGGCATAGGAACGGTTAGAAGCAAAAGTATAGAGTGTAAAGTCTTGTGAAAAATTTGGGCTCATGAGAGACGGAGTGTCTATTATGGCCTTCTTTATTGCATTAAAATATTGACTTTCAAGGGGTCCCTAGTGATATTGGGTGTCTTTCTTTATTAGGTTCTGCAAGGGTCTAACCATTTCAGAGAAGCTGGGGACAAATCTTCTCACAAAGTTAATCTGGCCTAAGAAAGACTGCATAGATTTTTTGGATGTAGGAGGGGGAATTTTTGCGATGACTTGAGTCCTTTCGGGGTCAATAATCATCCCTTCTCTAGACACAATAAATCCCAAGAGTTTACCCTATTCTACTGCAAAGACGGATTTTTTAGGATTCAGGGAGATGTCGTATTTACGACATCGCTGTAGAATGGCTCGTAAGTGAGCTAGATGATCGCTTTTGTTTTTAGAAAATATAGTCACATCATCTAAGTAAACTACAATGGATTGATTGATTAAGCCTCAGAAAGAAATTTCCATTGCTCTTTGAAAAGTGGCTCCAACATTAATCAATCCAAAGGGCATTTTATGATAAGCATAAGTGCCCCACGGGGTACGGAAGGTAGTTTTAAGTTGGTCTGGTGGAGACATCAGGACTTGGTTGTATCCCGAGAAACCATCTAGTAAGGATAGCCTCTCAGAACCAGATACCTGTTGAAGGATCTGTTCCATGGGAGGGACAAGATAGTTGTCTTTATCAGACGCTCTATTAAGGTTTCAGAAATCGACGCAGAGTCGGATTTCCCCACTTTTCTTCCGAACTGGGACAAGGTTAGAAACCCATTGAGTGTGCCTAACAAGAAAAATTATCTTAGCATTTAGGAGCTTATTCAATTCTTTTTGAACGGTCGGTTCGAGTTTGGGGTGCATTTTCCTTAGTTTTTGTTGAAAGGGTAAGGTTTGGGGCTTCATCGGAATGACATGCTGTATGATATTAGGGTCGAACGTTTTAAGGTCGTCATATGTCCATGCAAAGACATATTTAAAATCTTTGAACAATTTAATAAATGCAGCTTTTTCTAGTTGAGAACACCCCAACCCTAGATTAATGCACTAAGGATTTTCATTAGTTCCTAAGTTTACTTTTTCATATGATAACAAGGAACTATTGGTTTTACAGTTGACCGTCTTTTTAAATTTATCTTGAAGACCATAAAACTTCTCTAATCTAACTACAGATTTAGGGATTGAGTTTACCATATCCGATGAAGATTCAGGAGTTCTTGGATCTGGTATTACCGTGAAATCGTGCAAATTGTTGTCGTGCGTGTGTTCGTCTATCAACGCGCCTTGAAAGGTTTCTTCCATGTGCATAAAGTTAATAATCTGCTGATCATCGTCAAATACTCTCCAGTTCGTGATGTTGTCGGGAATAGATGGTCGGAACAATAGCTCAACAGAAAATGCATCTGGGGACAAGCCTTCTGCAGGAAGGAGTTTAGAAGCTACATTAGCTAATAAATCTTCTTCAGAGTTATTCGGTCTAGGAATAGAATTTATATTGAAAGCAGAAAATTTATTCATTAAATTCCATACCTCAGACTGGTAGCTTTTGAGATGCGGAGAAAGACAGTGGATAGAATCTCTTACCTGTCTAACCACTATTTCAGAGTCGCCAAAGATGGTTAAATTTTGAATGTTCATATCCGAAGCTTTTTTGAGACCTTGCAATAAAGCCTCATATTCTGCAGTATTATTAGTACATTCAAATTCCAACCTACATGCAATTAATGTTTTGTTACCTGCCGGATCGATAATAACACAGCCTGCGCCAGCTCCTTCTTTGGACTTTGACCCGTCGAAATAAAGAGACCAAATTTGATTTCCATCGGGCACATGAGACCATTGCGTAGATGTTGTTGGCTGCACATATGCTACAATCTCGGACCAATCTGTTGAAGCCATAGATGAGACCAATCTGTTGCAAAATAACTGTGTAGCTGCTCCGACCAGTCCCTGCTTAAAAACAGACCATACACTTCTGGAATATCCACAACAATTATATCAATGACTTGATGAACCTTGGGGTTAGACGATAATCTAATAAGCACATTCTTTAGTTTGCCTATAACTTTAACATTTGTCTGATCAAGTTGTATGATTTTTAAAGTAGATGGTTCAACTTCTGCGTTAATTTTTTGGCATATAGACAACGACATCACATTGGATGACGCTCCTGAGTCTACCATACAATTGTGCACATTGCTATTAAAGATTTTGAAAGTTAACAAAAATGGAGGTACATTTTTGCGAGTACTAAGAGTAGTAGCTTGTGGCTTTTTACTCGCAGTTTCTAAAGCTACTTTATACATTATTTACATTATTTACATTACTTACAGGAATGCTTCCTTTATCTTGTGGATCAGGATTGTTTTTAGTGGAAGTCTTCTGGGGAACTTTGTTCTGCACAACCTTGTTACCACTTGAATTACCATTTTTTCCATTCTCTGAGATATTTTGTAACATTTTTTGTAGCAGAAATGGAAACTTCAATAACTCATAAACATAAATGCTAGCTCTCAACTTTTTAAGATCTTCAACTACATCATAATCTAAGTTGGGGTTCACATTACTCTGTTTAGTCTCAGCTGATTTATATTGCTTTGGAGGCGAAGTTGTAGTGTTTTTGGAAGAAGGTTTGTTTGTTGTCTTACTCCTGGTATTATAGGGATGTACTGTCTCGAAGTTAGCTTGAAAGATGATATCCGAGAAGTGTCCAAAAATGTTTTTAGAAGACTCTTCTTCTTGAACTGTTTCTTGCTCAACTACCTCCTCAGGAATCTCAGGAGGCATCAAGTTATCTTGGGCTTCTAGAATCGTTTGAAGGGCGCATTGCAGACTTTCTAGATTAAGGCCTTCGGTGGTTGTATTAGGTTGGTTGGTAGGAAAAGGCTTCCAGAACGGGGGCTTGTAAGGCCCTTTGCTCGAGGAAGCTTCTTTGGTCATCCTTTTTAAGTCTATAACTTGATTTGACAGTTTTTGAACAACTTTAGTTAAGTTTTCTAAATCAGAGTTTTCAGGTTGTGTTTTACTTTGAGTAGGTCTGGGGAGGATTTCAATCTTCTTTTTGGAAGAAGAACTACTCTATGTTTCGTTGCTAGTAGAGTCTTTAAGACTAAGAATTTCTTTTTCAATCTGGTTGGCCTCCTCGAAGGCTTCTAACAATGTGGCTTTCTTAGATCGTTTAACCCAAATAGTTATACTTTGATGCAAATCTTTAGTGTAGTATGCTATTATAAGACTCTCAGCAGGCATGGAATCCGTAGGGATTCGGTTTTTGAGTGTTAAGAATCTTTCATTAAAGTCTTTAACTTTTTCTTTTGGGTTCATTCTTAAGCTAGAAAGATCCATGACTAGGACTTCCGGAGGTTTACCATCTCCGAACTTTTCCAAAAAAATTGACTCAAACTTTTCCCAAGACACGATGGTATGGGGTTGTTGGGAAAAGTACCATGTGGATGCGTTACCCTCGAAAGTATAGGGGAACAACATACAAACAACGTCTTCATGCTCAACATTGCGGAGTCTTATGGCTAACATGAATTTTTTAATGTGATATTCAGCGATCTGTTTTGAGTCAGGGTCAAACTTGGGAAGCCATTTCTCCGGATGTTTAGGTAGAGGATGTTGAGCTCCAGGTACAGCTACGACATCCTAGTCAAGACAGGGTCTAGCAGGGTTGTTTTGATTTGCCATTGGGGTAGTGGGTGTGGAAGGCTGAGAAGGTGAATCGCCCTTGTCAGAGGAACCTACTCCAGAAGAGGAAGGAGATGATGGAGGTGGTGAAGGGGGTATCCCAGATCCTCCTGCAGCAGGATTTAAGATTGGATCTAAAGGATTCACAGTGAGATCAGTGTCACCTAACTGTTCTCTGATATCAGAGAAGTCCAAAGGTTGTCCCCACGGACGGTTAGGTTGCCTCAAACGGGCTAAGGCACTATGTGTTTTTATAAGAGATTGATGGACAATCTCTTGTATGTCACTACCTGTAGGATTAGGGGTTGCCAGCTCAAATGTGATCTGTGGATCGTCGATTGAAGTGGTTGTTGTTTGAAGGGGAATATTATCGTTTGAATGGCTTCTAGTCACTATAGGTGAGCGATTAGGTGGTGGAGGAGTCTTACGACCGCCTCGTGCCATTAATTAAATTCAGGCCCTCTTTCTAGCGCCATTTGTTGACGGGCGAAATTCACTGTCCGTCAACTGGGAGAGTGGAACCAGTCCGGGGTTGTCTAATAACCCAAGCCGTTTGGGATGAACCACCCTGATGGGTTTAGCGGCTCCGTTAGCCGATCTAAAGTCCTAAGAAAACAAAAAAAAAGAAAAACTACTCTAAACTAACTAATCTAACTAAAACTAACTATTAAACAAACTAAAACAAAATTAACTATTCTATATATATACAATCTACTATCTAATACTATACTAACTCTAACTAATTAAATATCTAACTACTAACAGAAATAAATCTTATTCACAAAATATACAATACTAACAATTTACAGATTTAAATAAAACCTGAAAAACTCATTAATATTCTGTCCTAAGACAAAAAACAGATATTTTTTGTTGATTTTATAATTTTATGAACAGAAATAAAACAAAACTAACTAAACTAAACAAATAATATAATAATTCTATCTACACATCTAACTAAACATATATCTAACTAAACTACTAATATTATACTAACAAATTAACCAAACAAATAAATAACAAACTGACCTGGAAGAAACACTCTAGGTTTGTCCTGTGTATGATGATTGTCTTAGCTGATCAGAGGGAGAAAACCCGCACCGAATTATCCACTAGCTTCTCGTAAACAGGAGGCTGTTGTGCTCTTCAATATAATTACAGGACAAACAAGACATAAAAATTCACAACAATCTTATGATTTATAAATCTCCACAGTTAGATAAACCTGTATGCAAAGACTTATACAAAATGATTCAATTAATGAAGAAGAGAAATATGTGATTCATTAACTGAAACAAAGTAATTGCTGTATTTTTTAAAATAATGAAAAAAATCAGATATGGATAGCACATTAATTAAATCATATCATTTTGCAATAGACTATGATAGCTAAAGTAGTCTATAATCAACTGCAAATGACATGCATAAACTTGAAACAAAATATTGATATATTGAAAAGCGAAAGCTGTAGAAAAACATCAACTCCTGTCTCAGTTTGTATTAGAAATCCATAGCCTGGTTCTCCCACAAGTGAGGATGCTCCTTATTACACAAAATAATAAGTATTTAAAGACCTTCCACAAGGTAAAACATCCCTATGGAAGTTATCAAAACTGTTTACATAAAATCTGGGAAGATATCCCAAGTCTGACTAAACTAGGAACCTAAAATAAAAACTAAATCACACAAATATCTCCTAGACTATCCAGCATGCCCAATGCAATTCGGATGTACTTGAAAAGGGTTAAAAATGGACAAGTTAGAAGGGTATTTTATTAATAAAATGATAAAAAATCTAATTCTATAGACTAGCTACAGAATCTTGCAATTCTGTAGCTGGTCTAAATCAGACACAGAATCAGCATTAAAATCAATTGAAATCTTTAAAGAATTAAATTCAAACTATTAACAAGCATCTAATTGCTCTTCGAAAGACAAGCGAATCATTCCAATTGAAATTATCATACTAATTCGAGATCAAAACAAAACTAAAATCAAATGACTACAGAGATGCATATACTCTATTTGGTTTGTTGCCACGTAATCAGATGAAAAAAATCATATCGAACAGTAATGAAATCGTTTCATATGAATTTGCAATCGATACAATTAAAACAAATCATAGGCAGTTGTTATGTTGCCTCATCAACAGGAAACACGATCGAATCCAAACAAGATCATTCTCAAATCGACATAACTATTTTGACATAACAAATGATCCATGCCATGAGCGAATTAAATCAAAAATGGCACGTAAATGTTCACAAACGAAATCATAATGGGATCAATCAACAGGATCTGTAGGATTAGTTCAATCGTTTGTTATTTCTATTTGGGGAAAACATACTCGATTGATATTGAACGAAACCGTTCATTTCAAAACGAATTATAACCGGATTTGACAACGATAACAAATGTCGACCAATTTGTTTTGCAAATTAAAATCAAACAGAGAAACATCTATGATACAAATCCAACTCATGAAAATCATCATACTAACTGAAGATACACAGTAATCCAATCAAGACAAAAACGAATCGAACAGTTAGAGTTTAACATGGTCGTTGTGAACCAAATTCGTTCCATGATTCGGGTGTAGATATCATTTGCACAAGCTTAAATGAAAATATTGTTTTCATGAAAAACAGAGTCATTCTTTCCAAATCAAAATCGATCAGAGTGGTATTCCCGATTTAGAAGATTATATCAATTCAAACTCACGAAGTCGTTCCAAAATCACAGCATACAAACTAAATTAGAGCCATAACGAAATCACACCAAATCAAAACATGATCGTGCTCTATATTTAGCATGAAAACCTCTTGTTCAGATTAGATACAAACATATCCAATCGAAAGAAAACCATCGATTTTGTTAACTCAACAGAAAAATAAATCAAATCCGACGAAAACCTACCAAAGGCTAAACTGGGCATGAGTAAATCGAAACTCCATTTAATTTTAGCAAAGCGAAAACAATGTACAGGATGAACAACATTATGACAGAGCTATTTCGAATGATAGACATAGCTATTGGAAAATCACACTCACATCATTATATTAATTCGAGGATTTCACAAAACGAAATTGATACCTGAATTCATACCTGGATGACGAGCAAACAACTTGATCATGACATTTTGGAGTTGACAACAGCTGTAGTCGATTCAACATTCCGAAAAACAATGGAACCAATAGTTTTATGCTTCCTATCATTTGCTTGAAGTTTGTCTCTTTGGCTGGTCAATACTGCAACTTGGTTCTCCAGCGATTTGATTTTCGATTGAAGTACAGGAACGTCTATATAATATCGTTCCAACCACATATCACATTGGTCACATGACAACTGTCCGGGCTTCGAAGATGTAGATGAGGGTTTGGTTATATCGTTGAGGGTTTCGTTAGGTAATTCGATCCCTAGGTAACTCGGATTGTTCCTTAGGCAAGGGGGGAGATTCGAAATGAAATCATAAGGTGGCTCGGAGCACAGACCCTGTGAGTAAGGGTACTCACTAGCTACAAAGTGTTCTATGTCAGAGTCTGAATCCTCACTAAGGACTATGGGCTTCTATGCAACACTAGGTTTAGGTTTATTCCTAGCCATTATCAAGATAAGCCGAGCATTCTTTTTACCTTTGCCATCAACAGTAGGGTTTGCCTTGGCCTTTTTGCTTACGGGCTTTTTAATAGCCTCAGCCTTCTCAGTTATAACGTCGGGTAAATCAATATCAGGGTCGACCGAGGGTTTAGGAGAGGGCAGTAGGACATGGAAGGGCACGCGTGGCCCGATCTTAGCTTCATTAATCATAGGCTTGTCAATCTAGGCAGGGTCTGTATCATCAAAACCATTTCGAGCGATAAAGGCTCGCCAGCTATCACCGTGGAGACTTAAGTGATGAACAGTGATAAGTCTGACTAGGCCATGGTGGAACAGGCTACTATCGGCCTTTTCTCTTTTAAACCTTTTTGACATTTTGTATAGGCTACGCTGGAAATAGAAAGGCATATTCAATGGATACCCTATAAAAATCATTAACAGTCGCAGGTGGTAGAGAAAAACCAATCCGTATCGACCCTCACAGGTCACGAATTGTTTAACCACCATCAAAAGGTCATGCCATCGTGGTTTAAGCATGGAAATGGGCATACCTCTATCACAGGATGTGACCTTTCGCGAGACGAACAGTAGTGGCCATGGCACCTCTTCCACTTTTGAATTTTTAAACCAACGCTGGCCCGTGGCTGCTAACCCGGTGGCAGAACTAATAAACTCCTCATTGATTTCCAACTGAATTTCACCCACTTTGGCTCTACAACCATCAAAAGTCAGGGAGAATTGTTGTGCAACAAATAAATTAAAACCCTTGAATCGTTGTACAAAGGTGAGCCAACCGTTATCCTCTAAGTCTTTCCGGGCATTGTCGAACAGTAGCAAGGCTTGGCTACTATTCGGCTCAATTCGCACCACTGGTGCCATGGAGCCGAGCGCACGGTAAGTCCAGGGTTTGAATCATAGCATACACAGGAGCAGAGTGCACGAAGGGTTACCCGGGCTAACAGAGGTGAAACAGGGATAAGAGCAACATTAATGACATCGTGCGAAGGTGGTGGAGCTATTTGCTGGCCATGCATAATAGTTATTGCCAAGGTAGAACCGCCGATGCTTATAGCTGTTCAACCCACTATTGTATAGTTTAACAATCATGTCATTTGCCCAACCAATGAAACCAATAGTAAGTGTATTAATCATTTGTGCAAGCAATGGTTATACCATAGTTTTAAAACCAAACATACAAATCAAAACCAAAACCAACGTTTTGACTATGTGACATGCATTGTAACAATTCATATCAAGAGTTTAACCAATGTGCCAATGCGTTTTGAACTAGGTGTTAGATCAAATGAAATATATCAAGGGTTTAACCATAACACCTATATATTTTTATGAAACCAAGTAGACCAAATCAAGGAACATATAAATCGAATCGCCAATGAATCACAAAGTCAATCACTCATGAAACGAAACTATATGATCAATCAAGGAATGTCAAATGAGTGCAGATCAAAAGGTCTTGCCAACTATATAGTGATAAGTAAAATGTAAATGCAATGGACATATCGACAAGAAGGATAACGACAGTTCAATAATGATTTTAATGCGACTACGAAAGACCAAGTTTTCATGCTTACAGTTGTGAAAACAAAAACGAAGGTAAATGTGCAAATCTCGCAAAAATAAAAGTGTCGTTTATTTGAGAATTGCGACGAAAAAAACTGATGTTTGAAAAACATTGGTGTAGGCAGCTTATAGGACAATGGAAAGATGTGAATTGGCTGCCAATAGACCTCAACCTTGCAAAGTTGAACCAAACAACAACAAGCAGCAACCGACGAACCAACGAACCAGTGAACCAATAAAGAATATATGTATCTTCAATGATGACTAAATTGCATTCCAATCATAGAAGAAATATGAAACATATGATGACTATGCGAGTGGCGGTGGACAACAATTTTGTCCAAATTCACTGCAAGATTTTATGGAAAAATTCAAGGAAAAATGTACTCTACGAGGCCTATTTAAGTAAACATTTAAGGTTGTCATGCCTGTCTAAGGGCCTCGCACTATGTAAAAATTTAAGCTGCTAGGCCTATTCAAGTACCTCAAAAAGTGTGTCAATGCTCAAAACTTTCGGTATGTAAACGTTTCAATAAAAATAGAAATAAAAAAATTAAAAAATAACGTAGGTGCTCCAAACTTTCGGTATGTAAACATTTCGATGAAAATAAAAACATAAAAGAAGAGCGTCGATGCTCAAAATTTTGGATACCTAAACATTTAAAACATTAGGAATAGCGAAGCTAGCAATAAGACTTCGAATCTATTCTCCAATGAAATGATGACATATAAGGTTTTTTTTATTATATAAAAAATAATGCTTTTAGTTCTCTAGTTCGAACAATAGAGATTATAAAAAAATTATAGTCAAAGGACTTCTTTTTTTTTTGTAAATAAAAGTGGATCCTTGTATTAATGTCAATTGGAAGCTTACAAAAACCTGCAACCTATTTGCTTACACATAAATTCTTGCTGCTCAAGGTAGAACTATTGGTGACAAGATTACATTGCTCTTTCACGAATTTCCCGAAGTGAAAATCCTCGAGACCTTTGGATCAGATCAACGGTCCTTGATGGTCCGTAGCCAACGGCTAAGATCTTCTTCGTGACATCGTGCTTCACATTGTCGGAAGGATAGCTTTCTCTACTTTTCCGAAACCTGAACCCTCGAACTTGCATCAGATCAATGGTCCACGACTTTCCTTGATCCGGCACCTACGATCAAATTGCAGGTTCGCATTTTGCAAATCTTTACTTCTTTCGATTTCGGGACTTCACATTTCGGGATAACGAAGGACTGAATGTTCCCCGTATTCTGATACCTGAACTTGTGAGTCCTTCAAGACCAGATCGACGATTCAAGTCTCTCTTGTGTTTCAACAGTCCAGATCTTCTCTCGCATTTTGTAATTTCGTGTTTTGCGACTTTGGAAAGTAGCTACCTCCATGCTTCGGACTCCTGATTGTTGGGTTCCAAAAATATTCTCGCGTTAGATCAATTGGACCAGATCAATGGTCCAAATCTTCTCACGCTCCAACAATCCAGATCCTCTCTCGCATTTCGCAACTTCACAACTTTGGAAAACAACTTCCTCCGTGCTCTAGACTCCCGATAAGTGAGTTCCCAAAATCATTTGTCAGCTGATAATCTTCTACGTTGACACTTGCGGTCACCCTCTCTCCTGAGCTTCTGATCATTTCTGACTTGGAATAATTTTTAAGTAATCAAAGGTGACACCTTGTCTGGGTTAGGGTCGTCCTGCTGGGTAAGATCCTTGCATTGGAGCCAGAGGGGTGAGCTTTGGGACTCCCTGGAGTCGTGGAGAATGATATGCTACATGGATTCAACCCTTGGATTGGCCAGTCTGTCCGCTACATTGTTTGCACTTCGACGAATCTGTGAGGGTGTTAGAATTAGAGGGGGTCTGAGAAGTGCCTAGAATTTGTAAAGAGGGCCAAGGAGGTGCCAACTGGGAATGATTTTCCCTGGATCTCTTCCATTTAGGATTTTTTTTGTCAGGTCTATTATGATTTTGGATTCTCCTTCAATGATCATACATGTTAGGTTTTGATCTAGAGCCATTTGCACTCCTTTGATAAGACCCCAAATTTTTGTTGAATTGTTGGTGTTGCATCCGAGATTTTCTGCAATGAGGCTTTGAATGTGGCCCAAGTTGTTTCTTATGACCACTCCATAGCCTGAGTGTCCTAGATTTCCTTTTGATGCACCATCAAAGTTGACTTTATGGAATCCAAACGGAGGAGGGGAGCCACTTAGAGGAACTGAGGGCTTTTGAATTTAGGGGGGGATGTTGAGGAGGGGTGGAGTGTGCAAACGGGAAGCCCCAAGAGTTGATTGATTCATAGCCTCAACTTGTGGGTCGCCCTATTGTAGAGAAAGAAACACAAAAATGAGCCTAAGGTTGGGTGGAACGTCCGACGTCTACAACCAATTAGTGTAATTGTATTTTAAATATAAGTATTATCTTTTATTATGTTCTTCTTAATACCCTTATTTTTATCTACTCAATAGATCTGGAAATAAAATATAAAATAAACCCTTAACTTCAACAATAAAAAAAATCATTTAAAATCAATAATTAGCACCATAATGTAGAGAAAACCCTTAAGGTAGGGAAACACCTTATATTATTCCTTAAGAAAGGAAAGAACTCCCAATAAATACTTTCTTACCAATTACAAAATACTTCACAATACCTCCATTACATTGCTTCTTCTTATTTAGAGTGTTATCTACACCCTAGGAACATTCTAGTTGGAAGAACCTTCTAGTATTCCTAAACTTAATTCATTGTGCTCACACTACTACATGACCTTATTTATTAGAAATGACCTCCATACATAACATTACATAACCACATATCTATTATTATTCACATTGGGTACCTCCCTAGGTACCCCATACTACCCCCTGGGCCCTAGGTATACTACATTTAATCTCCCTTCGCATGTTTTACCCTCAAAACATGAGAAGAAACCACACATTATGATCAGATAAGAAATGTAGCCAATTGTTACCAAGCATGAGCATCCATCCATCCATCTTAGTTAAATGAACATGATGTACAATTGCTTCCTTACCACCCTAATTTTGATTCTTGTTTCTCCTATGGTACCATGGGGTTGTTGCACTACTATGATATTGCCATGAAGTGTTGGTATTCCTCCATGTAATTCCCAACTGTTTTCTATTCTAGTGTCATGTTTGTCCATGATAAGTTTGTTGATACTCACGCCCTTTCCTTAGTGATTTTTCTTTCTCCAAGTTTTATGGATGGCAATATACATCAACCTTATCTCTCAGTTCTTGTTGCTTGGACTCTTCAACATGGTGCTCCTTTGATTCACTTATCTCCTTAAATTTATGTTTCTTTTTGGGCCTTACTTGGGGATTTTCTTTATATGATTTTGTAGGCTCTTCTTTTTATTCCACCTCAGATTCTACAATATTTTCCCTACGAGAACTTCTTTAGGTGACCCTCTAGGCCTTTTTGTCTTAGGAAGAGAAATATCCTACAATGTAATTTTCTTTTTCTTATACTAAATCTTCAAAACTTATTTTTCACATTAACCTTAATTGTACCAACTGATTCCATCCAAGGACATTCAAGAATAGTATCCACATAATTCATATCTATGACATGGAAATCATAATGCAACACATATTTATCCATGGTGAGCTTCAAACATTTAAAATTTTGAACAATCTCACCCTCAACTTATGTACTTTTGATATGTTTTGTAGGAACTTACAATTTTTTAACTAACTGAATATCGATAAAATTTTGCTAGCAACTAAGGTAAATATAAACAATGACATTTTCTTTATGAATACATGCATGAACATGCAATATAGATTTTCCACATGAAAATAAACCCTTGGTGTTCTCTTCATCATTTTTCCCAACATGGGACCACCTATCTAAAAATAGTATTTCATCTTCTTCATTTGGACTTAGTAGTATTTCGAACAATTTAAATTACTTACACCATATAAGTGCTTCATTTCTTAGATGAGTATACATATTCATTTTCCAAGTTGTGGGGTATTGTGAATTTATCCATTCTATATATTCTTCAATATTAGGCCCATCACATTTCCTTATAAAGTACATCTCCCTTGGGAAAACCCAAAATAGAACAAGGGTTTATAGGAAAATCACTTACTTTTCATTGGATCTTCTTGAGGAAACTAAAAATAAATGGGCTTAACTATGGCTATACTTCTTCGATTTTATATTATGACCACAAATATGAAATTC
>JZKD02S1245801.1:228638-245169 GCA_000966675.3 Picea glauca
TGGCTCATGATGATGGAATATGATGATAAATTCCAACTGGACCCCACAATGCCTCTCAAATACCCCTGTATTCGCTATAACATCCATCTGGCTACTCTGGTCATCATAAGTCTCTTCCCTGTGATGATGTCCCAAAGTGGGAACATTATAGTAACACCCTATATTATTCCATATGGAAGGAAAGAACTCCCAAGAAATACTTTTTTACTAATTACAATATGCTTCACCATACCTCCATTACATTGCTTCTACTTATTTATAGTATTATCTACCTCATAGGAACATTCTTGAGAAGGAACATTCTAGTCGGTGGAACCTTCTAGTAAGCCTTCTTAAATTCATTGTGTTCACACTAATACATGGGCCTAATTTACAGGAAATGTCCTCCATACAAAACAATACATAACCACATAAATATCATTATTCACATTGGGTACCTCCTAATTTATAGGAAATGTCCTCCATACAAAACAATACATAACCACATATATATCATTATTCACATTGGGTACCTATCTAGGCACTCTATATTACCCCTAGGCATACTACACTTATGTTTTTTTAACACCATGCTTATTTTCTGTGTAATATTGCATCTTGAATTAGCATATAATTGTAAATATTTTCTTTATCATTGCATGATCTTGTTGTTATCATGCTTATTTTATTCATTTAATATTGGTATCATAGTGATTCAATCCTTTCAAGAATGAAATTCTTGAGGTACCCAAAGATGGGTACGTTAGATTGTAGAGAGGATCCATATTAAGAATGGATGATTTAGCCAAATGGAACCCTATAATCCTTTAGGAATTAAGGATACTCAATATATTGTAGCATCAAGAACAATTAATGATATTATCATGTTCATGTACAAGTTTGACAACTTTGGGCCATCCAATTCTCTTCTTTCAAATTTTATTGCTCATAGTGATCATGATATGAGAAGACTTCAACATCAATGGTTGGTCAATGTGAACTATTTCTCACTGCAACTACTATGTAAACATAATATGGTTAGTGGTCTTCCTCTTGTTTCTTGACTAGATGGTGTAGTGTTCTCAATAAACATTACCATGACAATTTTGACAAATATACCTCTTAGAATGACTAGATGTCCTCCCATCTTGTGCATAGTAATTTGTGTGGTTCACTTCCTTCTACTACTTTTTCTAGTTTTAAGTAGTTCTTAACCTTCATTCATGACTTCTCCAAACACATTTGAGTTTAGTGCTTACAATTTAAAGAGTGAAGTTTTTCATAAGGTTTTTTTTCCTTTAAGGTGCTTGTACAAAAACAACTTAGACACCAAATTTGGAAGTTAAGAACAAATAATGGGGTTGAATATGTCATCGCAAAGTTTAATAGTTATTGCATGATGCATGGTATCCAAATGCAACATAGTGTTCGATACACACTATAATGAAATGGTGTTAGTGAGAGAAATAATTAAACCTTAAAAGAAAAATCTAATTATATACTCCAATGTAAGGAACTCAATCATTGTTTTTTTTTGGGCAAAATCCATTAATTTTTCCAAATATGCATTCAATCACACTCTTACTAAGGCTTTAAACAATATATCTGAAAAAGCATGGAGCAACATAAAACCACATGTAAGCCACTTTCTTGTGTTTGAAAATGTAGCATGGATGCACATTCCTAATGAGAAAACGCATTGATTACACATGCACTTCATTTGAAAGCTTCTTCGGGAGAGAACCCTTGAAGTTCTCTATTGCCATATGTGTGACCAAGTTATTGAGTTTTCACCATGTTCCTCACATAAGAAAATTTCTTAGAGCTTTAGTCTATTTAAGCAGTTCAAGAAGTTGCCATTAAAGGGGGATAGGCTCAAGTGCCTCCTTCTCCTTGGTCACTTTGTAAATTCTTCAATCCTAGCCTAATTGTTCTTAAGGGGAGATGTTAGGAAATTTCTCCTCTAGGAGTTATTTAAGGTAAAATTATCTAATCTAATGCTAGGTTAATGTGTGCGTGTTTTTTGTGTACTTTTATACTTTACTAATTCCATGATCACAATCATGTCCTACACATGAGTGATTGAATGGTTCAAACATTACCTCAATATTAACAACACTTAATCCACAACTTAGCAATTGATTGGCCCATGATATATAATTAAATAACATGGCATGGTGTGTCATTTTTTTATAATCAAGTTAGATGTTCATGCAAACTTATTTTGTACTAACTAATTACTTACTTAAAATTTAAATGTTGTGGACTATTTACCAATTCTTTTTATCACATAAAAACTAATACATTGATCTTTGCTTTATGTATGGACATTAACCTTAAAGTGTTCAACCTATATAGATATAGGTCATTTTTCAAAAACAAATATTATTATAATCACTTCAAATTACCTTATTACCACTTCAAAATATTATTTTTGCATTTACTAATTACTAAGTTTCTCTCTATGGTTTTAACCATGTAAGCACCAATGTCTTAATCTCTATGATATGTATTTAAAGTGTTCAACTAATTATATAAATGTATATCTTATTTTTCAAAGATAAATATCATTATATCATCAATACTCTTGTAACTTTTATTTTCATTTTGGACATTCATTATTTAGTTTAAATCATTTTGATTAGAATAGAAATTTTCTCCCCTTTTCTCCTTTTACCTTAAACTCATTTTTTTTAAATTTATATATGAATATCTTTATTTTCTAATTGGTGTAATTTTTGTCATTGACTTTTTAAATCTGAATCATGATTAATCATCATGATTAATTGTAAATTGATAGCTTGCTGATCTCGGTCAATTAATAGTTAGTATGTAGAATGTTTTTAAGATTTAACCTAGCTCGACTGTCTAAAAACCTAATCTACAAAGTTTTAAACAAAAATTAAAAATTAAACTAAATAATAATACAACAATATATCATAAATTATTACTAAGTTTGTAAAGGTATTAATAATGTTTTTTAATTATATATATATAAGTTTTGGTATTTTTAATTAATTGAATTATATTTATAAAGAAAAATTAAACTTTTAATTAATTGAATTATATTTAAAGTTAATGTAAGAAGGGAGCTTTAGTTATGGTTGTTTTAGGGTTAGAGTTTTAATAGTGTTTTATAATTTTATATATAATATAAGTCTTAGTACTTTTAATTAATTGGATTGTATTTATAGTTAAAGTAGGAAGGGAGCTTTAGTTAGATTTGGTTGTTTTAGGGTTATAGTTTTTTATATTATTACTTATTGGTACTTTTCAATTTGTGTTTAAATTTAATGTATAAAGTTTAGTGAACTAGTTACTAGATTATGGAAAGGAAGCTTTCAATTAGGGTTTAGGTTTAGTATTTAGTTGATTAGAATAAATGTAGGATAGTGTTTAAATAGTGTATTTAGTATGATTAGGTCTAAGTATTGAAGGTTTTTGTAAAAGTAATCTTAAGTGTTTCTGATACTAAGTAGTAAGGGTTAATTAGCAAGTGATTGGGATGTAACATAGTAGGAATATATATATGAGTATTAATATATAAAGTGTTATTAGATAAGGGTATAGTTAACTTAATGATATATATAGTAGTAAGTGTCTATAAAAGTAGGTAATGCAGGTTTAGTTAGACTCCTAAGTCTAAGAACTAACACCAAGGAAAACCTAAAAAGCAAGCAAGGAAATGTTTTAGGATTAGAGTTAGATAGTTTTTTTATTTAAAAGTACTTTTAATTTATGTTTATATTTAATGTAAAAATTTTGGTGAACTAATTACTAGATTAAGAAAAGGAAGCTTTTAGTTATGGTTTAGGTTTTGTTGGAAAAAATCTAGGGAACCAAAGGATTGTTTTTAGTATTTGTTAGATTGTGTTTTTAGTATGATATTCAGTATTATTAGGTCTAAGTATTGAAGGTTTTTGTATATATATAGATAATCTTAATAGCTTTAAGATACTAAGTAGTAGGGGTTAGTTTGTGTTGTAAGTGATTAGGATGTAACATAGTAGGAATACTGGGGTTTTAAAATATATTGTCATAAGATTAGGTTATATGTGACTTAATTATTGAGATATATAGTAGTAGGTGTATATAATTATAATTTATAAAGTAGGTAATATAGGTTAGTTAGACCCCTAAGTCTATGCAGTGAAGCAAAGGAAAACCTAAATAAGAAAGGAAAGAAGAAGGGAGGTGTCATACCTGATTTGATCTATGAGGGTCTCTAAGTTGGTTGATTAATGGGTGCCAAAAACTGCTCACCTCCAGGCCACCGTATCTGTTCATATTGTTGGGGTGCTTGATTATTTCGGGAGCTTCTTTTAAGCGTCTCATGTAGTAATGATCTTCTTTTGCTAGTATCTTTGTATCCTCCAAGAAGACATGATGTTTGGTCTTAAGTTACTGTTCTACTAAGGCCGAGGTGAGAATGCGTTCATTTCTAATGTCAACTACATGTTCCTTAATCCTTACTTGAAACGATCATTCGGTTTCCCCAATGTAACATTTCCCACATGAACAAGAGACCTTGTAGATTCCTTTTCCTTGTTGTTGGTCTATAGGGTCTTTTACAGACTTCATTCTTTTTCTGATGGTAACTAGGGGTTTGAAGGAGGTTGTAATTACTTTCTTTTTTAAAACTTTTGCGATCTTGTCTATGACACCCTGAATGTAAGAAAGAAAGGCCTTTAGGTTGGAGGTTTGATCCTTCTATACACGGGTCCCATTATCCTTCCTATCCATTGCCTTTTTTATGTCTCTATCTCTATTCCCAATGTTCTTAAAGACCTTAGTTAAGTGGTCTATTTCTTCCTTAAGATGTTCTTTGTCGAAAATTCTTGTTGCCCTTATCGCCATGGTGTTTAGAACCCACATCTTCTGAGAGGGATGGTGGTGGGAATCTACATGAAGGTAGCTGTCTGTGTGAGTTTTATTCCTGAAGACCTTGTGTCCCAGTGTACCATTATGTTTTCTAGTCATAAGAACATCTAGGAAGGGTATGTTGTTGTTTTCTTTTGGTTCCATGGTGAATTTTATGTTTTCTGAAATATCATTGAGGTGTTCAAAGAATCTGTCTAGTTCTTCTTTGCCATGAGGCCATTTGATGTTGGTATAATCAACATACCTTTTCCATCTAAATGGTTTAAGGGGATATGTTTCAAGGGAATTTTTCTCAAACTTCTCCATGTAGAGGTTGGCTATGATTGGGGATAAAGGGGATCCCATGGCTACTCCGCTTGTTTGTTCGAAAAACTCTCCTTGGAAACTGAAGAAGGTTGATTTTAGACAAACTTTTGCTAGTTTGGTTGTTTGAGGGTCTGCAACCTCATTAATAGCTTGAATGACCTCATTTAACAGGATCTTCGTAAAAAGTGAAACCACATCAAAGATGATGAGGATATCCTTAGATTTAATTTTCTCCTCTTTTATGAGTTCCACAAAGTCTCTTGAATCTTTTATGTATGAGTCTGTCTTGCCAACCAAATGTCCTAGGATCCTTGCTACGTACCTAGCTAGTTCATAGGTGGGGGAACCGGTCGTGTTGACAATTGGTCTTAGAGGAACTCCTACCTTATGGATTTTAGGGAGTCCATAAATTCTAGGAGTGATTAGGAAGCTTGGAGTTAGTCGTTTCTTCATTATTTCATCTAGGTTAGAAGCTTTTATGGATTTCTTGACTTCCTTGATAATCTTGGATAATGGGTTGTTGTTTAAATTTTATAGCTACCAGTCGTGGTGAGATGCTCTATCATTTTGGTGTTGTAATCTATTATGTTCATGACTACTATAGCTCCACCCTTATCAACTTTTAAAATCACAATGTTTTCATTGTTTATGAGGTTCTTGATGGCCTCGTGCTCCATTTTGTTGATGTTACTTTTTGGTGGTTTAGCTTTCTTGAGGACTAGGGCGCAGTGTTGTCTGATAGCGTTCTTGTCTTCTTCATTGAGGCTTTTGATGTTGTCTTCTACGCTGCAAATTATATTTTCTATGGGGACAGTTGTCGGAGCAATGACAAAGCCCAATCCTTTTTTCAATATGTTTACTTCTTCATTTTTAAGAACATGGCTGGATAGGTTAATTACTCTTTGTTTGTTGTAGCATATCCTTTGTTTAGTGTAGCGTATTTTCTCTCATACCTCCCTCCGTTCACTGTAGCATCCCCTCCATGCAAATTCACTGTAGCATCCTCTCTTATCATTGTAGCATCCTCTCCATTCACTGTAGCTTCCTCTTCATTCGTTGCATCCCTTTTTTCTTTGAGTTTTTTCAGTTTATTTGCTTGGCGTTGACTGGCCTTATGTCCCTCTCCTTCCTCTTTAAGTGCAGTGCTAGCATCTAACACTGTCCAGAGGTCCTGTCTAACCTCACGCACGAGATGAAGGTGCAAACAGAAGGCTGTTTTTGATAGCCAGTCTAATGACGCGCGCGCTCTCCTAATTTCTCCCGGTTATTTTTATGGTTACAAAATTTCTTCATTATGTTTTACTTTTTATCTTTTATTGTTTGATAAGTATTTTATTTATTAATATTTTTCTGATATATCTTAGTAATAAAAAAAAATCCTTAATATGTTCTACTTTTTATTCTTTTATTGTTTTAAAAAAAAATTATTAATCATTTTCCCATATACCTTAGCAATAAATTTAAAAAATTCCTTAATATGTTATATTTTTTATTATTTTATTGTTTTTCTAAGTAATTTTTCCCTATATTTTATCAATAATAAAAATAGAATATTAACATTTTTTCTTGTGCTAAGTCAGTTCAAAGAAAGAATTGTTATGGTTTTTATACAATACAATCCAATTTTTATGTAGCTCATGCATGCATGCATGTATATTCTATTTATTGAGACTATAGAGATTGATAATCAAATTGTGAATTCTCTTGCTATATGGATTTATGAAAAAAAAATCTTGCTATTTGGTCAACTTGCTCATAACTATTGCACCCCAAGTCTTCATGGTACCTAGTGTTGTGCAACGGAAGAAAAACAAGAACAAGTAGAGAAATTGGATTATTAATAAAGACAAATTACACAACAAAACACACAGAATTGACACAATGATTTTAGGTGGTAAAACCCTTCTTGTAAGGGAAACCTCCACAGGGCAATAATAATCAATATTTTCTTATTCTTCAAGGGAGAATTTACAATAGCCACTAAAAGTAGGTTTCCAATCATACATACAACCATTAGATCCAACCTCCATTCCACCTTTGCCTCTACAGGCTTACATGCATAATGAATATAAAACAATTTCATTTTCATACCAAATTGGTAGATTTGGTTGAATAAACATCTACAAAATAGGAGCCATGAAATCTATCAATATCCACAATATCTTGGAAATTAGTTGGCATATGCAACACCTAGCCCATCTTATTAATCAGGTTTCGACACTTTTTTTCTTTTGGTGAGAAAGAATTGCATGTTTCTTCTCCATAGATCTAGTGATGGTCATTGGTTTCTTCTATAATATTAATCGACTAGGGTTTTATAAATTGTTGGTGGTTTGTAAGGGGCATATTTTAGCTTTTGCCAATGCCTCCTTAGGGTCTTCGGTCATTAACTTGTTTCTTTATGTCCGAGGAAGACAAACTCTTAACCAAACAAAAGTAATTTTAAATCATAATCCAAAACCAATTCAATCAAGATATATAGCACTTAAAGTTGAATATTTTATGTATTTTTTTTTTGTTTGCTCCAAGGATCGCACTCGACGTGAGCCACACCAACCCTTAACATGGCTGGATTTTTGGTCCCCATAAATTTTAAACCGGTGACTTAATATCATGAAATTTCTTAACAACACACTCTCTCACAAACTGTGCTACACCTCGAGAACAATATTTTCTCTATTTAAATTTCATTTAACAATCTTAAATTTAAAAAAGATAAAAACAAATATTATATAATCCATTTTCAATGGGAATCCACCACATATTGAATACCACCATATAACAAAATTGAATTCTCTTATGAGATTAAATTAAGATTCCCTTTATATTTTCTTCCCTTACAATGGAGCTGACCTAAAGTAGTAGTGGAGCAAGAAGGAAATTAAACAATTTTTATATTAATGTTAAAGTATGTTGTGCGCAAGCTAGGAGCATGAGTGGGCACACTACCATAATACTTTGGTTTCCAAAGTCGTAAGAAATATAAATTAAACATTTTTCTATATTTGCTGGCGTAATTCTGTAATATCTATCAAAGATTGTTGGTTAACCACATGACGCGTGGTTGCTCGGAATGACTCAATTCAAGTTGCGCATTTGCATGTTCGGAGGATCAATGTGCACATTGAAATAGACCTTGGCCTTGAAAATCATAAGAGATTGAAAAATAATCTAAAACCCAATGCATGTGAAAAGTGTATATTTATGTATCTATATATACTTTTTATATGTAGAGGTATGTGAATGTTGGGTATTTTGAAATCATAATAAATATAATTTCTTTCTAAACATAAGTATAGTCATTATAAAAAAAAAAACTTAGGAAAAAATGAGGTAAGATACATAGAAGCTTTAGAGAATTGTTATTATTATATATATATATATACTTTGTTTAAAATGAATGTTATGAGAGAGTTGGCCCTTGAAGTAGCTTAGAGGTAGAGATGTGAGAGTAAAATTACTCTTTTAATTTCAAAACAAAAACAATAGAAAAGATGTGAAATCCAAGTTTATGTTAATATTTAGATGTATTCTTTTAACATTTTTGATATTTTATTTATGGATATCACTTTTAAGTAAGGAAGATAAGTTAGTGGCTAGTCTTAATTTTTGCCTAATGCAAAATGACATAATGTGATGATGATGATGATTAACGTTGAGAAAGAAGAGATCACCATGATTACCAAGATTGTTCCATTTATTAATCATGTTTCATTGATGATGCAATAATGTAGATAAAAATCTTTGTCAAAATTTTGTTGCCTAGCAAGAAAGTAGTATCAAAGACTAATATATAATATTATGGAAATACAATGATCAAACTTGAAAGACCTTTCATTTTTTAAGTAAACACATTTTTTTTTTGAATAAAAAGTGGATCCTTATATTAATTTCAACTCAAGGCTTACAAAAAGACCTGAAACCTATCTACATACACAAAAATGCCTGCGGCTGAAGGTATCTACATACACAAAAATGCCTGCGGTTTCCTGAGGTCTAAGTCCCCGAAACCATCGAGTCAGATCAACGGTCCTCGATGGCCAGCAGCCAATGACTGAGATCCTCTTCTTGACTTCGCACTTCGCATTGACGGAGGAATGGTTTGCATTGTTTTTCCGAAACTCGTGCCCTCAAACTTCACTGCAGTTGTATCGCAAGTTTGCATTTCACGACTGATGGTTGCTCCCGATTTCGATATTTTGTGCCCCAGGATAGCGAAGAACCGAGGGTTCCCCTTCTTTCGATCCTCAAAATTGCGAGCCCTTCGGGACCAGATTAACGGTCCAAATTTCCTCGGGATCAACAGTCCAGATCAGCTAGTGGAGGAATCACAGATCACAACTCTCCTTTCTTAATACTCCTATGGAAATCTAATAACACATTTCTCAGTTCAGAGATATGTGACAAGTTCAGAGATTGCGTGCATCATGTTTTTTAAGCCATAAATCAGTTCAATATCTTTCATATTTAAGAATATTGAACTGATTTATGGCTTAAAAAACATGATGCACGAAAATTGTTCCAAGTTTCCCTTCCATACATGGAAGATATCATTGTTTTCAGATTTTTGTGGTGAGTATTTTCGAAATTGTTTGTCGGATAATCCACAGTTGGTGTCATTTTTGTCATTGACGTTTCGAATCCGAATCAGGATTCATCATCAGAACTAATCGTCAATTGATAGTTTGCTGATCTTGATCAATTAACTCACAAAAGATCAATTTTCTTAGATCAAATCACAAAAGATCAATTTCAAAATTGATAGTGTTTATGAAATGAAAAATACTTCATTATTTATCACGGTAATTATTAATTATTATTTGCACATGAAAATGCATTCCATATTTGTTCGAGAGATATATTCATGTTACACTGATGGAGGAATTGAACCTTAAAGGAAAATATCCCCACCTCAAGTAACCAACTTAATATGAAAAAGGCATGATTAACCTTTCAAATTATTTTATGATCAATGTAGGTTTTTTTTTTTAAATCATGAAAAACTATAAGAGATAGATTTGATTTAAGTTAGGCTCCAAATCAAATCCAAAAATATATCCAATCGCTAACGAGTCAAATATACTAATAACTTATGACTTAGTAAAAACATGACTCTTAACTTACATAAATTACATCCTCTCTCATCCAAATAAAAGGATATATCAACACATTTACGCAGCCCTATCCACCATCCCCCACTTTTTAGAGCTCCCTTCCCACCCAAACGGTGGAGCGAGTGGATCGGATGGGAATAAATGATGCTCCACGCTTGCACATGCACTACTTGAATTGGGTAATATTCGACCAACCACGCGTAATGTACCCAACAAATAATATTTGAAGAATAGTACACAACTACTTCAAATTAATATAGAAAAATTTTAATTTCCTTCTTGCTAAGCAACTTTTGCTCTTTGGCCCAAATTCCAATTTTGAGTAAGTTCCATTTATCGAAGGAAAATATAAAGAAAATCACATTCAATCTTAAGTTAAGTTAATGTTGTAATTAAAAAACGGTTAATAAGTTTCCATAAGGTGGATGATGGCAATGGATTTTGTAACATTTGGTTTTTAATGTATTTGATATCTAAATTAGGATCATATATGCGATGATTGTCACACAAACAAAACAAAAGATATTACTGTGTAATATTTAAAATAATAATAAAAAATACTATACTGTAGAGTTCATTAATAAGAAATTAAAAAATATTTTAATTATTATTATTAAATTAATAATATATTTTTAATTTTCATAAGTTATAGTATATATAAATTTAAATATTATTAATTATTGTTATTAAAATAATAATATATTTTTAGTATAATAATATATTTATAACTTTCATAAATTATAGTATATTTATATTATATTTTTATATACTAAAATTTAAATTACAATTTTGACTGGTAAAGTCTACGAAGGTATACATACCCTACCCCTTCTGGATTTGAACCTGTGACCTCTTAAGAGGAAACACATGTTCTTAACCATTAGGTCCACTCAAGCTGTATATAAACCCTAGATTACAGGTTCAAATCCTATTAGTTGTCACTATAAACCCTAATTAAATATTCTAAACTCCACTATAAACCCTAATCTAATACTCTAAACTCCAAACTAATGTCAACTACTCAATTAAACTTCGGGAAAAGCCACCATGAGAATCTAAAACCCCAAAAGGTGTTTGTATTGGGTTTTTTTCCGAGAATTTGAAGCATTAAGAAGCTTCAGGAAAAGTCATGAGAGTCTAAAACCCTAAAAGGTGTTTGTATTGGGTTTTTCCCGAGAATTTGAAGAGGCAGATTTTCTTCAAGTTTCTTCGTTCATGGGATTCCTACAAGGTACTACGGTGTTGCTTACCCGAGACTGCTGTTTCACTCAGCATTCACATGTGTTGGGCTCTTTCATTTTGTTGGGTTAGCCGACTCTAGAGAACACGACAACTCTTCCTGGCAAGATTTCCATGGTATCTACTCCTCTTTCGCTCCTTCGATCTCTACCGATGCGATTAAAGACAACTTGCATGCCGTTACATTTGGAAAGTTTTCAGAGAGATTCTGTGAGTCGATGGGGATGATCTCGTGTGTGCCGTATGTTTGAGCTCCTTCTAGGAAGAGGAGCATATCAGAGAATTGTGTAACTGCCACCATATATTTTACAGGAATTGTCAAGATAAGTGGGTTGATTATTCACACAACTTAATCTTTGTAAATATTTTCTTGAAAGGTTACGAATTTGACTGTAACATGTACAGAGGTGTACCTATCCTATCTCCTTTCCATTTAAACTTATAACATATGTAACCATTAAACTTACTACTATAAAATAAAAACTTTCTTATTAAAAAATCTACATATCCTCTCTCTATATATATATATATTCTCTCTATATATATATATTCTTATGCAGTAATGAAAATCTCTTCAGAAAAAACTATTTCTACATATCCTTTATATATTCTTATGCAGAAAAGAGTTTTTCTAAAAATAAAAAAACATAAATTGAATACCCTACAAATTGTTTTTAAAAGAAAGGAGATAACACTACTTCCTTGGGGAAATATAGTTCGAAGCTCCAATTACCTCCTATACTTACTTCATTGAGAAGATTATTCATCAGAAACATCAACTCCTTCATTCTCCGCCTTGATGAGTAAGGGAATCGTTCCTAGTTGTGATGGTGGACTTCAATATGTTTAGTTCTAGCATGAAGCACAAGATTCTTTGTCATTTCAATTGTTCTATTATTTCCATAATTGATAATGGCTGGATGTTTTTGTTACAACATAAGATCTTGCAAGATTTTTTTAAACCAGATAGCATGTATAGCATGTTGTTGTGGCAACAATGTATTCAGCCTCTGTAGAAAAGAGAGACATAGTTCATTGCTTCTTGTTACTCGACGATACAATGTTGGATCCAAGTGAAAAGACATAACGAAAGGTTGATTTTTAATCATCCAATGAACTAGACTATTTAAAGTCTACGTATCCTACTAGTTCAAGCTTGTCAAAGAAAAAAAAACTTGGAAATAATGGAGTAAGCACTAGTTGTAAGCGCCAGTTGTAAGCACCAGTTATAAGCTTCAGTTGTGAGAGTCAGTTGTAGGCGTGTTAAGAGACAGTTCATAGTTGAGAGTCTAGTTGTCTTTCGGTTTGCATGTAACCAACTCAGTAGAGTCTTTTCCTATATAAGGATGTAATCCATCTTCATTGAATAATATAGAAGTGAGTGCAGCCTCACCGTGTTGTTTGTTTTGCATATTTTGACTTGGTATCAGAGCCATGGGAGTGAAGTGCGAGAATTCTAGAGGTTCGCAGGTCCCTCCTCTGGTAGGGTGCGACGGCATATTACTCACACTTTCGCGCATACTTAGAACCAAAAAATTTCGCATGCTGCTAAGCATTTCAGTGCGAACATCCTTCAAGATTTTCGCAGGCTAGTAACTCATGAGATGCAAACATCCCGTAGTCTATGGTAGGGTTAGGTGCGAAAACATTAGTTGGTCCGCAAGTTGGATAAGAAGAGTTGTGTGGGTTTGAGTTGGAGAATAGTTGTGTGAGAGAAGGTCGAGGCTTTGAGCATGGAGGAAGATCCGTGAGCAAATCGAGGTAGGAGAGGTCGTCTGAGCTTGGAGCGTGGCGTAAGGCCGATCCACCATTTGAAAAATTTGAATGCATACGTGAGTTTGATGCAAGTTTGAATGCATGCGTTAGTTTGAAAAGTAGACTTTGGATGCATGCGTGGAGTTTGAATGGCATGAGTGGTATAAGTTTTGTTTGAGTGCACGGTTCATTATTTTATGAAAGGTTTAAAGGATGGCTAAATAAATAAAAGTGGATGTGTGTATTTAAGAAATTTAAGGAGTTATTCACTTTTTTTATTATTATTAAAGTGGATGCATGCATGTGTATTAAAACAAAAAAGGGAGGTTTCTTTTAAGGAACATTTTTTTTTTTTAATACTTAAAGTGGGTAAGAAATTGTGAGGTGGATGTTTAAAAGTGGGGGTTATGATTTAAAGGTGCATGCATGGATGCATGTTATGATTTAAAGGTGGATGCATGCATGATTTAAGCTGAGAACAGAGATAGAGTTGGATCAGTGGATCCAAAGGCAAAGCGACGGACAACACAGGAGAAAACTCGACAGAAAGTTGCATATCCTTGATGATTCACTTGCAGAGACTAAATTGCAGCGATGGAAAATCCGTTGGCAGAGACCTACCTCAATGAAGCCAACAAGTTAGATGGCTCGAACTTCATTAACTGGAAATTCAAGATGCAAACACTCATGGAGGGTTATGGTGTCTAGAACATTGCGAAGGGAATTGAACTGAAACCTGATGTGGCTGTTGGTGCGACAACAGCACAGATCCAAGACTGGGAGAAGCGCGAAAACAAGGCAAAGGTATTGTTGCACATGTTTGTTAAAGATAACATAATTTCACATATTAGAGAAGCTACAACTTCTGCTACAACATGGAAAATGCTTAAAGCATTGTATGAAACTAGCAACACAAATCGCATTTTGTTCCTGAAAACTAAATTACTAGGCATTAAAATGGATGGAAATGAATCTGTTAGTTCATTTTTGGGTTGTATTAAAGAGGTGAAAGACAAGCTAGTAAATATAGGGGAAACTATTTCCAACACTGATCTGGTCACTATTACCTTAAATGGTATGCTAGAAGATTATCATATGTTCATAACAAGTCTCTTAGCAAGGGAGAAACCTCCTACGTTTGAAGAACTAACAGGCATTTTGCTGCAAGAGGAAGAGAGGCACAGGAATCCGAAGCCTCCGAGTAAAGATTTGGCAATGTGGTCAAATAATAGATCTGGGAGAGGGAGATCAGGAGTAAGAGGCAGAGGAGGCAATTCATGGCAGAGAGGCGGTTCATGGCAGAGAGGCAATTCATCGCAGAGAAAACAATCTCCAAATCAAGGTATGTAATCTGACAAGAATGAGTCTAAGAGTTGTTTTTATTGTGGTCGACCTAGACATATTGTTAAAGACTTTCATAAGAAGAAAAGTGATGAGGCTAGGAATAAACCTAGAACACATTCAGGTCATTATGCAGAAAAATATTCAAATCAAGATCTCGGATTATTTATTGCTAGTGATGATATTGATGAACCCTCGAATTTTGACTCACAGGATCTTAGGTTGTTTGTGTCTAACACTACTTTATCTGCTGAAATGGATGATTTTGATGCCTAGTTTGTGGATTCCGGAGCATCAGTACATGTGAATTGTAATAAAAATAGGTATGCTAATTTTAAAGAAACACATAATGGTGTCAGCATATATCTTGGAGATGACCACGCTCATCAGATCAAGGGATATGGAGACATTCATGTGATATTGTTGAATGGTGTTGTTCATCACATTCGCAATGTGGTGTATGTGCCAGGAATAAAGAAAAATTTGATCTCTGTGTCCACCATTACAGATCAGAACTTGAAGGTTGAATTCTTCAAGAATTATTGCATAGTGAAGGATCTGTTGGACCACTTCCAAACTGTTACAACGAGAGTCAGAGCAGGAGGTCTATACAAACTTGATGTTACCAGCAAAGCACATCATGCACTGACTTCTGCAACTATGCCAACAAAGATTCTTCGGCATCAAAGGTATGGACACATCAATCATCCTGATTTATTGTTATTACAGAAAAATAATATGGTTTAAGGACTTCCCATGTTAAAGAATGAGAAGGTTTCTTGTGATGGATGTGCATTAGGAAAGATGCATAGAGATGAATTCCCCTCTAATCCTGATAAGAAAAAGAGAGACGTGTTAGATCTTGTGCATATTGATGTTTGTGGGCCTATGCAAACTAGGTCTTTAGGAGGTGCATTTTACTTTCTGTTATTTATTGATGATTGCACGAGATACACATGGGTTTACTTCCTCAGACGAAAAAGTGATGTTTTTGAGTACTTTAAGGAATTCAAAACCATGGTGGAAAAGCAGACGGGAAAATCCATCAAAATCCTCTGTTCAGATCAAGGGGGAGAGTATAAATCAGGGGACTTCAACAAATATTGCAAAGATAATGGAATAGTATAATAGTTTACAGTACCTCACACTCCATAGCAAAACGGAGTCGCTGAAAGGAAAAAAAAAACTCTGGTAGAGTGTGCACACAGTATGATGAAAGGTAAGAATCTCTCAAATGCATTTTGGGCTGAAGCCATAAATAATACAGTTTATTTAAAGAATAGAAGTCCAACAAGGTGTCTTGATAATGTTACTCCTTTCGAAGCCTTAAATGGTTCCAAACCTACAGTTCATAATTTGAAAGTATTTGGGTGTAAGGCTTTTGCTCATATTCCAAAGGAGAATAGGAGGAAATTGGATGCTAAAGCCATTAAATGTATTTTCATTGGGTATTGTTCTGAATTTAAAGCATACAAACTGTTTGATCCTGCTACTCACAAAGTATTTGCAAGTAGAGATGTATTTTTCCATGAGCAGGAAGCAGGAAATCATGACGACAACAGTCATGAGGAATGGCAGAGACTTCTTGATGAAGGAGTTAAAGAAGAGAAACAGAAACCCACACAACAACAGCCATCCCCGTAGAGATAGCAGCAGCAACAGCCAGAAGGACTCAGTGATATGGACAATTCCAGCAGTCACAGTTCACCTAGAGGTGAAGACAGATCTTCACAAAGTGGGGAGGAAGATAATCAGTTGAGAAGATCTTCAAGATAGATTTGGCTTCCTGAGAGGTATAAAGACTATGCTCTAATGAGTAGCATTTCAAATGTCATAGAACCCATGAGTTTTGATGAAGCTAATGAACATGATGAATGGAGAAATGCAATGGAGGAAGAATATGAATCTATAATGAA
>JZKD02S1245801.1:245733-270468 GCA_000966675.3 Picea glauca
ATATATATATATATATATATATATATATATATATATATATATATATATGGTGTATTTTTGTATGCGTGAGTTCTATTTTGATGTATTAACAATGTACCTCTTTGTGAGTAAACTTGAGCATTGAAACCCTGTTGATATTAATATGTTTGAATGAGAATGTGGGGATTGAAGCCATGAGAGAGAGCATTTCTTGCAGTTCAGAATGGGAAAAGGAGTCGCATACTAGTGAAGGTACAGATCGACGAACGATCACTAAAAAGATAGGTGACGATCTAATGCTAGTGATAACTTACATGAGGAAATTGTGACCTTCCATTACATGGAGAATCAACGACTGTCGTTGAATATTAGACCGGGGAAAAGGAAAAATGAGGTTCCTATGAACCTCATGGGTTGAGGTATAGAGAAGAGACTTCGAATGCGAACCAAGGTACAGTGGATAAGGAGATTTCTAAGTGTTATTGTTGCTAGGGACATTTTAGTTCTTTTCATGGGTAAAAGAATCCACAAGTCCCAGGATTGAAACCAATGATCTTCAGGACCCCAGATATGGTCTTCATCAAGTGGTATCAGAGCGCGACACTTGATTTCATCAAGTGGTATCAGAGCAGTGAAATATGTCTCTATGTGAGAGTGGGTAGGTGTAGAAGCCTCGAGGAGTAGAGGATGCTCACACAGAAGTCCCAGGAGAGAGAATGTGTAATACCAAAAGGCCAAAGCTCAGGAGGAAGCTTGGTGAGGTATTGGATAGCAGGTGCGGAGGCTTGCTACAAAGGCTTAGTTGTAGCTCACTGTTGAGCATGAGGAGAAGCTCAACTTTATGATGCATGAAGAAAAAGGAAGACTAGAGGTTGAATATAGAAGCAACAATGAAGACACATGATCACGAGATCATGAAAATTTTTAACCCTAAGAGTTTGATGCAGGAGTGAAATCGCCCAAACCAAATCCGAAATCTCAAAGATTCCAGAAGGAAAATGCATGGGAAAGAAAATGTGATTCTCCTTGAATTTTGTATAAACATTGATAGGGTTTGATAATTATGAGCGTGGAACTGCTATTTTAGAGAAATTGGTTAGAGAGGATCGTGGATCTCTAATGATCCACGATAGTATTCGTTCTTATATATTTTTAATTCTTCATGTGTGTAAACAAATGGCTAGTCAAAATGTAACCAGGTCGAGGCCAGCTAGGCCTTGTCGGCCTTACCATGTAATATTGAGTCTGGTTTATACATATAAATGGTGTATTTATGTATGCCTGATTTCTATTTTGATGTATTAATAATGTACTAATGTGTGAGTAAACCTAAGCATGGAAACCTTGTTGAGATTAATCTATTTGAATGAGTGTGTGAGGATTGAAGCCATGAGCGAAAGCATTTCTTTTAGGTTAGAATGGGAAAAGGAGGCACATACCAGCGAAGGGAGAGATCGACCGAGGATCTCTAAAAAGATCGACGATGATCTAATGCTAATGATAACGTACATGAGGAAATTGTGACCATCCATTACATCGCGAATCGACGACTGTCGTTGAAGATTAGATAAGGGCAAAGAGAAAATGAGGTTCCTATGAACCTCAAGAGTCAAGATATAGAGAAGAGACTCTGAATGTGAACCAAGGTACAATGGATAAGGAGATTGTTGAGTGTTATTTCTACTAGGGACATTTAAGTTCTTTTCGTGGTCCAGAGAACCCACAGGTCCGAGGATCAAAATCAATGATCTTCAGGACCCCAGATATGGTCTTCATCAACAAGGAACCTTCTTCAATCCATACACGGTATTTTTCAACTTGTAAATTAAGTTCTCTTTGATATCAATTCCATAACCTATTGGTTGTTCCACATAGACATCTTTATCTATACACCCATTTAGAAAGGTGGATTTTAAATCCATTTAAAATACAATCTACTTTTTTGTGCAACAATCTGCTAATAGAGTCTTGATGATTTCAAATATTTCCATTAGAGGAAAGATTTTAGAATAATCCACTCCTAGATTTTGTACAAAATGGTAGGAAACAAGTCTTTCCCTATGCCCATCCACAAAACCACCCACTTGATGTTTTACTTTATAAATCTAATTGATCTCAATTGTTTGTTTTTTAAAAGATGAGTTGATCTCAATTGTTTGTTTGTTTTTTGAAAGATGAACTAATTCTGATGTATCAATCCACAAAACCATCCACGTAATGTTTTACTTTATAAATCAATCCACAAAACCATCCACATGATGTTTTACTTTATAAATCGAGTTGATGCCAATTGTTTGTTTGTGTGCACTATTTTTTAGAATAGCTTCCATCTCATCATTCATCACATCAATCCATATTTTTCCTTTTTTTATTTTTCAATATGGTGGTTCAACTAAAAATTTACTAAATAAAGCAATATCAAATTAATGGGAACTTCAATTATCAAATTAATGGGAACTTTAATTAATTATCAAATTGATTGGAACTTGTATGATATATTGTTGAAGCCTCTTACTTTTCTTCGATAACTTGGGTTTCTACTACAACTTGTTTTGTTCGATGAACTTGAGCTTTGGGGAATGATGAGGAATTATATCATCTTCTATACATGCAAATACAAGACGATAAGGAACGATATAATTTCTTTTTACCTATCTTCCCTTATGAATATTGTATTCTTATTATTTTTAAAATTATTAAATAAAAATTTATTAATAAAAATTTTATTATTTTTAAAATATTAAATCTTATAGTTTTATATTGAAATTTCTAGATAATCCAATTTTTAAAGATTGATTTTTTTTCTTAATAAAAAATATAAATTTTTAGTTAAATTATAATATTTTTTATATTATTATTATTATTTTTAAAGTTATTAAATTATTTTTTATATAAAAAACTTTCAAAATAGCCAAGCTTCCTTCTTAATAAAAAGTAGGTCTAAAATAAACAAAAGTAATGAAAATAGCTTAGGTTCCTTCTTAATAAAAAAAAATAGGTTTAAAATAAATAATAATAATAATAATGAAAAGTAGGTCTAAAATAAGTAACAATGTTGAATTATGAGTAAAATACAAAATTATTTATAAACCAACCAATAACTTCGATTGTATCTTTTTCAAAATTTGTACTCGATAATAACAAACAAGTCCTTCATAACACCTTAACAAGTTTATTATGATCACCTAAACAAGTCCTTTATGGTCACCTTGGAATAAAAAGGAGGAGTCATAACGTTTAACTAATTTATGAGATTGAAGTATACATAATTGTTCAAGTTTGCTTTAAAAAAATAAAAAAACTATATTACTAATGTTAATGAAATTATATTTATTATAAACATATTATTAAAAAGAAGAAGTTTAAACATTATATGATTTGGATTTTTTGTTATAATTTTTTTTATTAAATTGAAATTTTTAATTATAAAAATTGTAATTTTAAATATATAAATGTGCTTTTCAAAAAATTCTATTACATTTGAATTGTATAATCTCAACAATTAATGTGTGCAATTCCAATCATTCTTATGAATTTTTTACTAAATTTTAAGTGAGAACATTGGAAGAATATGATATGAAAGTTTCAAATTATAACATGTTTAGAGTACACTTTATATAAATGAATTCAATTAAAATTTCATCAAATAAAATTATAAATAAGCTCAAAAACTTTAAGGATGTATAAATATTTTTTGAAGTGTAGAAATTTTGGTTAATTTTATTACTTTTTAGAATGCTAATTTGAAAAAAGTTGTGATATTTTTGTTAAAATAATCAAAATTCTAAAGATTTATATAATTTCTAAAAATTTTGAGAATTTGTTAAAGTGGTAATTTTATCTTATAAATTTTGATTCAATTATTAAAAAAAAAGGAGAAAATAACAATTTATTTTTGAAAAAAGAAATTAGCGAACTAGCTAAACTTAACCTCTAAAATTTAACTTTACTATACAAAAAATATTTAATAATTTATATAAATTGATAAATATCTATATTAAAAAAATGAAGAATGGATATTTTAACCAAATAGAACTTTCTTATGAATAATACCAAAGTTTGTATTTTAATAATTTATATAAATTGATAAATATCTATATTAAAAAATGAAGAAGGGATATTTTAACCAAATAAAACTTTCTTATGAATAATACCAAAGTTTGTGAGCAACTTTAATAAGGATTGATAAGGGATCAAGATGGGCACAAAAGATTCAACATACAACTTGGGTTTTTATTATGGAATTAACAATGTACAATTGCAACCCTATTTTTAATCAATGAAGTGTGAAAACAAGTCACTATGTACGGAATGGTTAATTTACAAATGTTATAAATTAAATCAATAAACTACAAAGTGTTATTACTTAATTAAACACATATAAGTGTGAATAATAATGTAATAACCAACCAATGACGACAATTTAATGACGATTTTTAATGACGATTTTTTTTTTTTAAATGTCTTTTCTATGATGTTTTGTATTTATGTTTTTCTATCATTTAAATATTATGTATTATATGTGTTTCTCTTAAATTTTGTTGTGAATGAAAGAGCAATTTTTGTTGTGAAAGAGGAGATGCCAAAGGGCATATCCAAACTATGAAGAAGTTTCAAAACCCACTAGGAATGGAAATTAATAAAAACAAGCATTGCAGAACTTGTTGCATGTAACGAACATATACTCAAACATGCATGATTCTATTATAAGAACAATTCTCTAGTACCTTTGTAGAATTAAATGTACCTTTGTAGATTTAAATGCCCAACGAGAAAATGTAGCTTGGCCAATGGTCACAACAATGAAGGGTTATGTGTGGTGAATCTCCCAAAGTAGGTCATAGAGCATGTGTTTCCAGGCAATTTCCATTTAAAACCTTCAACAATTAGGAAAAGTTCTTTTGTCTTACCTTTTAATGATGGTTTGTTTTACTTTCATGATTCAATATCCTCTACTGCCAACACTAAATAAAATACATAAAAAAATCTCAAAATCAAACAAAAAATCTCTATTTCACCCATACAAACAAGAAATGTTACTTCTATTATTTATTGGATAATAAAAAGACCCTTCAATCTAAGTGTTATTTCCCCAAATATTGGTATTTTATGTTCAATGTGCAGTCTTGGATTGCAATTTGCATGATGTGATTCTCAACCTACAATTTGCATGATGTTATTCTCAACCTTTAAGCTTGGTGCTTTATTTATTTATTTCTGAAATCCTATTTGGAAATGCTTACAATTTCTTATCTCAGATCTCATAGTCATATATATATATATCACCCATCAATTTTACGGTTCCGTTTTAAAAATTAAGTAAACATCATGATTGACCTTGATGTGTAGAATTTAAAGTTGCCGCCAAAAATGGATAAATACCCATCAAATTTAACCCCTCATCGTAATCATGCAACTAGAAGTGCATAAGTCTAAGAAAAATAATTCAATATTTATAATACTTTATTTTAAAAATAATAATACATATATATATTGAATGGTAAGATCATCATTACTAAAAAGTGAATCCTAGAAATTAAAATTTAGGCATTATCAATGAGGGAACTAATGTACAAGAACTAATTTAGTCAGCTAGTGCACATTTAGTGAGAATTTATTACTAGTACACATTGTCTAGATTGACCTTGTCAAATTTAATCACTCAACTAATCAATTATCCAATCCTCTAATTTGTAATTTGTCATTAATTTCGATTATTGTTTTGTTCACCCAACTAATAAAATATCCAATCCTCTAATTTGTAATTTATCATTAGTGTCGATTATTGTTTTGTTGCCAAGGTATAATGTTGTGTCATCAACTAAATCAGTACCAATTTAATCCAAATGTTGGAGTTAGGTGATTGACACATTGGAGATTATGCAATGATCCCAAGATTAAGTATGATAAGCATAAGTACGAACGTTACATGAAGGTAGTGAAATGCACTTTGTTAAAGTTATAACACTAAATGTTGAAAAGGTGGTGATTGACACATTGGAGATTATGTAATGATCCCAAGATTAAGTATGATAAGCATAAGTACGAGTGTTACATGAAGGTAGTGAAATGCACTTTGTTAAAGTTCTAACACTAAATGTTGAAAAGGTTATGATTGAGACGAGATGTTTGCAAATGCACTGTTGGCATAGGGGCAGACCCAAGGTTTAGCTCCAAGAGCGCACCAACAAGCCCTAACTACTGGCCCTTTCGGCAACACCTGCGAAGCAGATGCAGTCTCACCCGAAGTAGCTATGAGGGGGTTGCAGGACAAAGATGTCTACAACCAGGGTAATATCAAGTGAATCTAATACAGAACAGTACAATATCCATAAATCACTTATCTCCTTAGACCTATTCCACACATCTATCAAATCTACCACAACAATGCAATAATAGTATATCAAGGAAAAAAAACACAGCATCAATCACACACACAAGACAAATATACGTGGTTCACCCTCTCTCTAGGGCTACGTCCACAAAACTGTTCTTTATGATATATTAAGATGAGCATATAGTTCTTGTCTATGCTCTTAGCTAGCAGATCTTCTTTCTTCTCCTCTCTGGCTCTCCCCTTCCTGTGAACCCAGCTACAGGGCTTGACCTTATCACCCAACTGAAGGTCTTACAGTACCAGAAGGCTCTCACACTTAGCACTTCTCTCTCACACAATCATAATCACTCATACCAACAATACAACTAGATCGACAACAATATCGTACCCACCCAACCTAGGTCCTTTTGACCTTTATTTATACATTACAATCACTCACCGACATCCTTAGGCCGAAATCTAGGTGTCAAAACCCTAGATACCAAAACCGTAGGTGTTTGAAACCCTAGGTCAAATTGACCCGCGTTTTCATGGCTTCGCTAGCCTGTCTTTCCTTCCTTCTCACGCGGTGCTCCAAAGCATCCAATGGTGGTTTTTTCTGCTTGTTGAGTCCTTCTTCCTTGCTGATCTGTCATCCTCGATCTCCTCATCCAATGACTTGTTTTCTCGGACTTCGCTCCATCTTTTCTGCTCTTTTTCTTACTTCGACCCAATAACAGTCACTGTGTCTTCCACGCAATTCGCATTTTGCCTTTTCTTCCTTGATCTTCACTTGCTTCCATACCCAAGGGCCAACATGCACAAATCATTTGCCCACCTCTATAAGAATAATCCCCATTTCATTATGAATAATCCCCATTTCATTATGGTGAGAATTGCAAGCCATAATTCAATGAAAGAATAAAGGTCATGACACTCTCCAATAGACGAGGATACATTTTCACACTCATTGAAGCAATGAATGGGAAGAATAAAGGTCACGATACTCTCCAATAAAGGAGGATACATTTTCACACTCATTGAAGCAATAAATCGAAAGAATAAAGGTCACGATACTCTCCAATAGAGGAGGATACATTTTCACATTCATTGAAGCAATGAATTAATAAGCCTATATAGGACACTAATTTTCCTTAAATATTATCATGAATTATGTTTTCTTAGTGCAAGTATGACATGTGTTTTATTAATTATATGATTAAACTAGAATATTTTTCCAAAACACTAGTACCAAGTAGTGAACCTAGAAAGGACCTAAGGAAAAGAGGGCACTACATGATTACGCATCAAAGTTACAAATGAGAGAAAATGTTTCTAAAATTGAAAAGGGTATATATATTTAAAATACACACAGGATTCATCATCTATTTATTGTTGTGTTTTTTTGGTTTGAGTGTATGAAGTCTATAATTTCCAATAAGATAGTTGATATTTACTATAAAAAAATAGTATGGTCAACTTAATATTTTTTCCTTAAGAAACTAAACATAAATACATAAGCTAATCAAGCTTTTTAACAAGAGATACTTGTATACAAAAATAGTATGTGTTGGCAACGGAAGTCACTCCTGGATTGCAGCAGGAGCAGAGCCCGACGCCCATCAGTTTATGTCATGATTGTGTATGAAATGGGTGATCGAATGGAAGCAAACTCGCACGATATTGTTTCAACTCCGAAACTAGGCCAGGCATGCATGGGGAAGTGAGGTCTTAGACATACTCCAGACAGTGAGTTGTAGTAAGGGTGAGTAAGGGGAAGACTTGTATAAGAGGAGTGCAAGGGTCTGTTATAAACATCAGGCTTCTAACAGACTGTAGGAGAAGGCATCTAAACGCAAGATCTTCTTACATTCAAACGCAAAACACTGGAGAATACAACAATGGAACAATAAATCCTTTATCATAACATGATTGCAATAATTCGCACGAATCAGTCGTTCATGAACTCTCTCAGCATAAGATGAAAATCAGATGGAATTAGAAAGATTGTCTGTCATTAAACAATACATCTTACATACATATGCATAACCAGAGAACTAGAGTGTATGTTAAAACATTACAATCGGGAGCTCCGCTCTACCATCCATGCTTACAAAAATGGAAAAAATGCCTACATATACTCTTCCCCTTTTGCCCAGCAGAGGCGTCTCAGGACTTTCAAGGTGTGGCATCTCCTCAGTCAAATCTGGCATGAACAACTTTGTTAGACGCCACCTTAACTCAGCATGGCTCTTGCAGGGGGGACCTGCCCGCAAGGGTACCACGGGCTAATTGCTCCAGGCCTCCCATACCTTCCATTTATGGCTTGAGATGAGGTTTCAACTACCTCCATCCACCTTCATTTATTTTTAGCAAGGACCAAGATCGAGGTCGAGCTGAACTGGTCTCTGGAGGACACGGTGATCCCTTCTTCAGCTAAACCCGGCACTTCGGCCCTTTGCACAGTTCTTTCTATCGCCCCCAAGTGACCGCAGGTTGTGACCCTGTGCCTAGATTCAAAGGCACTTTCGGCATTTCGTGTTTCGCAGCTGGGAGGGGGCTGCTCCTTGTGTTTCAAAGTCGTGATGGGTGAAAAGGCAAAGAGCCTAATCATGCACCACATGCCCCTGTGGAATGGATGGCTGAGATGCTTTCGGTGCTTTGGGACCTGCCTTGCCACGCGATAAACGTTAGTGCCCCTTCTCCAGGCCTGTTCCTTTGTGAGCAGGCGCAAAAACCATGGGCCCGACTCTGGGCGCTTTCGGCGCTTCGGGGTTCAGGGTTTCGAGATGTGAAATGATGAGGAGCCCTTACCCTTTGAACTCTCAAATGCCAAAATGCCGACGTGACTAGATCTTGCGCCACGCATACTTTGGATCGGATGGTCGAGATGACATTGGCAGCTTCACTATGAAAATCTCGAAAGGCCCCACCCATGGCTCAGACCTTGCGCCGCATGTCTTTCTGATCAATGGTCCCGATCTTCTCGAGATTTCTTGCACCAGGAGTTCACAATGCGTTTCTTCCTCAAATTCCCGATTTACCAAACTGCGAAAGCACAGATGTGCGTCGTGTGTCCTTTAGATGGACGACCGGCCCAGATTTGTCTTGAAATATAGGTTCTATCTATCGTGCTATATCTCAGGCAACTTGGTAGCCCCGAAAACCCGATGACCGTCGATCTGCTTCGTCAATTGATCCTTGTCGTTGAAATCAGACTGCTCGCTCGCTTGATTTTAAGCCCGAAATGGACTTCTTCTGTGAGCTGCGCTCGACGCTTATGGCTGTGGCCTTTGAATAAAACACATTCAACCGGTTTTCAAACCCCACTTCTATGCGTTTACACCATAGGCCTAAAATCAGAGAGGAGAACACCCCTATACAAGAAATGTTGCTAACATTAGGCTCCATGGGGGATAGAGTCGTCCCTGTGATGCTCTAAGAACTCATTCTGCAACTTCAGTGCCTTGTTATTGGGTTATGGAGTCAGGCTCAAAACATCCCGCTGTTGAAAATACAGGCCAAAAAATAAAAGCAACAAAATAAAGATACCTGCTCAAAGGAGTTTATTTATTTACAATCCTAAACTAATAAAACACTTTACATGGGGCTAGGTGAAAGCAAACTTCCACCATAGCCAATCAAGTAACTTCCTGAAGGGAAGCTCTTTCTTTCTGTCGATGATCACCAGTAGATGGTGTAACCGTGACAACAAAACTGATACACTCTTCAACTTCTCCTCACAGGGTGAAGTTGATATGGAATAGGGTGGCTCCAAGGCCTAAAGGACATGCCACTCCATGTACTCGCTAACAGGATCATAGAATGAGTGGCAAACCCTATGAAAAGGGTAGCAACAAGCCTGCTCTGCTCCACAGTTACTCCTATAGGGTTGAACTTCATGAGTCTACATAGGTGAATGGGCGGGCTCCGGGAAGGAAGTCACCTGTTCCACTAGTTCTTTCTGCTTTTCTTCTTGGCTCTCCCCCAGGTATGATTCATATTCATCATAAATAGGGACCATGGGGTGGTTCTGCTTGCTGACTGGCTCTTCAGTATCTTTATAGTGATCAAATGTAGGATAAGCTTGCTGCTCATCATCACTATAATATTCATCAAAAAGGGGGTGTCCTTCATTGATATGATCCTCCTCCAGAACAGTGATCCCGTAAAAAATTTCCATTTTAGGGATAGTGGGACCTGCTGCTTCTGGCTGCTCATACATAATCCTTTTCTCTTTAATCCCAGGTAAAAATATATCGTGAGAAACCCCCTGGGGGAAAAGAGAAGAATCCTCTTCCACAACTAACCCCTCTTTTAAAAAGAGAGGTCTTCATCATCATGAGCAGAGCTGTTAGGAACATCTGCTTCAACTCGATATCCAGGTGAGTCATCTACCATGGACCACATTTGCTCTATAAACTCATAATTTCCACAAGAGGCATGTTGATCGTTATGAACATCTAAAGGAATAGAGGCATCTGATATGATGTCAGATGCTTCCATTCTAGGGCTAACACAATTAATATCATTCAACACCTCCATATTTTCCTGGAAAATGCTTTCCTCCACAGTAAAAGATTCATCATGGACCTGGTCTTCAGGGCTAGCAGAGGCTTCATGAAGTGAAGAAAACTCCTCACAACAGTTTTCAAACAAACAATCAGCTGGATAGTAGTCTTTACAAAATGAATTGAAAGTTGTATGAAAACCTATTAAAGAGCGGATGCTCGTAGTGGGAAGAGATCGACACCACTCAAGAGCAGCTCCCTTCAATGAATACCTGAAGAGATTAATCCGTACATCCTCATGCGTGATATTGTGTCAGTGAATAGCCTCATGGAAGTCCAGTAAATGCTCAGCTGGTTCCTCCCAACTTGTTGCATGAAATTCAGGGAGGAAATCTTCCCATTGGTCTCTATCAGGAAGTGCATTAGGAAACCCAACTATCTGGGAAAAGTCACAAAAAGAAAACCTTTGAGCCAGAATTTTCTCCATATCTAACCAGTGGAGTCGCCAATCAATCCTCGAATCATGGAGTCGCCAGGTGAAATATGCGCAGCTTCAAATGTGCCTGGTCCTTGTTCACCATCAAAGGCCATATCTTAACCTTGTCGTTACCCCAGGAAGCTTCTTAGGCTAAGAAAGCAGTCGCTGAAACCTTCTCGAGAAAGCTCCTCTGGGTTATCTTTCAAGTGTGCCAACAGTAGCCACAGCTGAAACAGTGAAGTGGAAACAATGGAGTCACCACAGTGGAGTCGCTAGGTGCACAGTAGCAATCTTGATAATTATGATATCTGATGCACCTTCAGAATCAATTAATCGTTGTCGTTCAATCCCGGGGAAAATTTTCAAGTTCGTCCCCGGCAACGGCGCCAGAAATGTTGGCGACGGAAGTCACTCCTGGATTGCAGTAGGAGCAGAGCCCGATGCCCATCAGTTTATGTCACGATTGTGTATGAAAGGGGTGATCGAATGGAAGTAAACTCGCACGATATTGTTTCAACTCCGAAACTAGGCCAGGCATGCATGGGCAAGTGAGGTCTTAGACATACTCCAGACAGTGAGTTGGAGTAAGGGTGAGTAAGGGGAAGACTTGTATAAGAGGAGTGCAAGGGTCTGTTATAAACATCAGGCTTCTAACAGACTGTAGGAGAAGGCATCTAAATGCAAGATCTTCTTACATTCAAACGCAAAACACTGGAGAATACAACAATGCAACAATAAATCCTTTATCATAACATGATTGCAATAATTCGCACGAATCAGTCGTTCACGAACTCTCGCAGCATAAGATGAAAATCAGATGGAATAAGAAAGATTGTCTGTCATTAAACAATAAATCTTACATACAGATGCATAACCAGAGAACTAGAGTGTATGTTAAAACATTACAATCGGGAGCTCCGCTCTACCATCCATGCTTACAAAAATGGAAAAAATGCCTACATATACTCTTCCCCTTTTGCCCAGCAGAGGTGTCTCAGGACTTTCAAGGTGTGGCGTCTGCTCAGTCAAATCTGGCCTGAACTCCTTTGTCAGACGCCACCTTAACTCAGCATGGCTCTTGCACGGGGGACCTGCCCGCAAGGGTACCACGAGCTAATTGCTCCAGGCCTCCCATACCTTCCATTTATGGCTCGAGATAAGGTTTCAACTACCTCCATCCACCTTCATTTATTTTTAGTGAGGACCAAGATCGAGGTCGAGATGAACTGGTCTCTAGAGGATGCAATGATCCCTTCTACAGCTAAACCCAACACTTCGACCCTTTGCGCAGTTCTTTCTATCGCCCCCAAGTGACCGCAGGCTGTGACATCATTAACTCATATAATGGATCATAAATAATCTTTATCCCATCATTGTTATTTATATGAAAGTGTGTTTACAATAGTCAAGAATTATAATTATTAGGCCGCAAAAGCATAAACCATGCATAAACAAGTAAAAAACTAAGAATAACAATCACACAATTTAACATGGTGATTTATGTGGAAACCAAATATGGGAAAAAACCACAGAAAAATTATAATTCGTATTCTTATTATTCAAGGCAGAATTGCAATAGCCAAAACAGGCATATAACAATTCTCTCCTCACATAGACACTACACTCCAGTTTATTGCTTCTCCACACCTCTATGGGTATGCTAGTTATATATGATTTGATACATAGTTAGATGAACTGATTACAAACCGATCCACTAGTTAGACAACATGTTCACTGAAGAGTGCATGCATCCACATTCTAAATTTAGTTGATGTGCATGCTACCTCATGGGAAATTAGTTGGCACTTTTTCAACAATCTCTACCTTGACAACAATTTACCTGATATATCATGCCTGAATTAATTCATCACCTTTTATGCAAGCCGAGAGAAGCCAAACAACATCGCAACTCCAAAACTTCTCTAACATTATTGTTATGAGAACATGTCTACATGATTTGCTCCATTATGGACCATTCTTCCTCCATCAATAACCTGTCTTATAAACTGATGCAATTGTCTCATTTTGATATGCTGGACTGTTAGTCAAATGCACAACATTTTGACCACCAAAAAACACATCATCTTGTGCCTGTCCAAACTTACCCAATAGATAATTTCCTTCTTGCAAGACATAAGTTGAGGTAGTTCTTCTCTTGTCCAAATATCATGAATCACAACCACATACTAAATCATTGCAACCATTGTAGGTGATACTTGTGCTTCTACGTTTGAAGCACCCATTTTCATGCTCTTCACCTGCTTTTTCCATGTGTCTACTGACAACACCAGTTGCATATGAAATGCTGACCATTTCCCATTGCAATCATAAAACTTCTTAATGACATACGATGCTCGAGACATATATCCCTTTTGTTCTTCATTAGTTAGGACATAAACTTGAAGAAAAATTACAATGGAAATTCAAAGGGATTTTACCAATTTCACATAAGTCATACCGAATTTCCTGAGTATATTCACCACATACTTCTGCTGTGATAACCAATCTTACCATATCTCCTGTCTCTGTATATTTCCATGCCCAAGATTTGTTTTCCTTCTCTTAGATCCTTCATATCAAACGTCCTAACCAACTAGGCCAACCTATTGATTCCATACATGCTTGTTCTTGTAACAAGCATAACCTTTAATGCCAAGATAATAAATTTACCATAAACACAACAATTTTACTCACTTCTTGTAAAATTTGGCTCACCATGAAGGAATCAAACATCTTGGACTATTTTCCTGGCATGCTTAAGGCCATACAATGATTCATGAGTTTTCAAACAAATCTTTTGTTGCAATTCTGAACTAACTTTTTTGGTTGTTCCATATACATCCCCTTTTCCAAAAAACCCCATGTAAAACGATTTTAACATCTAGTTGCACTAACTCAAGATCAAGTGACACAACCAGTTCTAACACAACATGAATAGAAGTAAAATTTTAACAACCGGTGAGAAACTTTCATGGAAATCAATACCTTCCAAATTCCCTTCTACTACCAGTCATGCTTTGGACCTTTCATATTTTACTATGTTTGATTTTATAAAAGGAGATTCATCAAACACTGCATATTTGACCATGATGATTATGTGAGCAGTAGGATCCCACATTCTACATCCCTTAACATCATCACCATATCAAAGATATACCTGTTTGATCTGGGTCTTACTTAGAATGTTGATAAAAACATAAGCATCACAACCAAATAATTTCACATTTGAGTAATCACCAGATTACTTGTTCATGCCTCTTGCAGAATATTCTAGTCTTTTGCAACTGATGGTAACTGAGTTACCAAATAACACAACTGCTTCTTCCGATAACTATTGCTTCAACTTGGCATTATTGAACATGCCCCTTCGATCCCAACTTCTTTGCAATAATTTCCAAGTTCCATGGATATGAACCTACTTTCATCATATATTCACAAACAGTTGATTGACCTACCAATGTTCATTTCACTACATCTCTAAAACACATCAACCTTTCTACAGACCCACCTTTCTAACCTGGACACAATGTTCCACCTCAAACTTTTTCATTCAAACAACTTTGACCAAATATGTCCAAGCCAACCCAAGTGAACCTTTACCACTCACCTACAGGGAGTTCATAATCCAGGTGGATATGGATGGCCACCCCCCTTTTCCAACGGGCTCAAAAAAGTTTTCTGACAATTTTGGCAATTTACTATTTTTAGCAATTTTTAACTTCTGGGGCTGGTTTGAGGGTCTAAACGAAATTTTTTCACGATTTGGAACCTCAATGATAGATGAAATCTATTATTGATCTCCTCAAACTAATATCTTCATCAATGCCTTTCCAACAAGCTATCGTGCTCCCTAAACGAAGATCGTATGCAAAAGTTACGACCCCGGGAAGTTAATGTACTAACTTACCACAACAGGGCCCACATGAATTTTGGCGCTTCATCTCCTACGGTTAGGTTTTTGGATGTCTAGGGTTTTGGAATTATTATTTATTGTAGAAAGGCCTTCAAAGACTTATTGTAATCATCTTCTTTTGAATGAGCATAGTCGTCACATCTCTTCTCAGAGATAAGATGCCACCATTATAGCAAGCTTGTTTTCAGTTTGCATTTTAAAATTTTCAACATATTTCTTATTTAATAGAAGTCAAGTTTTAATGTATCTATGTTATTTTTCACTATGTCTCTATGTTAACATTATAAACATGTGGTTTCATTTTGTTCTGCTAATAAATCTAGATCAATGGTATCAAAGCGGTCTGCTCCTTGCCATTTTTTAATGCAAGTCCTCGACACTGTTAGGGTATAGAGAGTTGGGTGTCGAGCTTGTTTCTCTTGAGGACAACTTCTCTCACACACCCAAGAAAATTCCCATGGAGGGCGAGAATAAGGAAGACGAGACATGCGATCCTTTCAAAATGTTGCTCAAGGAAGCCCTTGAGCGACAAAGGAACGAGATGATGGACAGCTTCACACAAATCCTTCGACGGCTAATGACAAGTGACACATCCACCTCAAGTGGAAACGCCACCCCCTTCATGGTACAGATCAATTTTTATATTCCTATATTTGAAGGTCAAATAGATTCATATGTTGTATATAAATGGTTAAACCTTCTATAAGGGTATTTTTCAGTCCACAACTTTTCCGATAGAGAAAATATTATTTTTATGTTTTTCAAGGTCATCCCACATGTCAAAGATTGGAAGGAGAATTTCTGTGCAAAAAATGAAACAGAAGGATCCACATTATTTTCATTTGCACCTACTTGGGATTCCTTCAGGGATTCTTTTAAGGAACAATACTACCCTGTTTGAAGTTATGATAGCTTGTATACAAGATGAACCACACTACAACACAAAAGAGACCAAACAGTTCCAAATCTCACCAATGTCTTCCATACCTTATGAACCAAGTTGGGTATCAAATATTCTAGCGACATTTGGTGCTCAATTGTCGTGGCGGTCTGCATAGATACATCTAGACATAAATTAAGTTTTTGGACATATCGTTGTTAAGCACAACCTATCGACATGTCATCAAAATCGAGTGGAAGATTAAACAAAAGACGCGACAGTTTGGTTCTGGGAACCCCTCACAACAAAAGAAGGGCAAGGGAAACCCTAACCTGTAGAAAAAAGGACATAGAAAATATGGGCAACCTCATGAAAACTAGTCCAAGATGCAAGAAAAGAAGGACAATAGGAAGACGAAGAAATATATCGAGAAGTGGCGCGACTTCCATAAGATCCCCTGGCATAACACTGTTGATTTCTGCTCAAAGAAGTCATTAGTGGATGAAGTAAAATCCTCTGAATCAGATGTAGGTTCCAACTATGAGTCAGAACTAGAGAAGGGGAGATGGATCATTGACACAGAACCCAGTGCCACCATTGCTACCACTAAGATCCAGCCCAACGAAAATGATGAGACAGAGGAAGGCAAGCACCTATTTCATACATAGATGTGGGTGAAAGGCACTCCATTACAATTCATCATTGATAGCAGTAGCCAAAATAAATTGATCTCATTAGAGGTTTTCAAGCAGCTAGCCATGCCGACAATGTCGCACCCGCATCCCTACACCATCAGATGGCTCCATCAAGGAAGCGATCTTTGCATCAACCAACCGTGTCACCTGTTGTACGACATCAAGTCATTCAAAGATGAGGTATTGTGTGATGTTGATCCCCTTGAAGTTTGTAATATTCTTTTAGTCCAACCTTACTTATGGAAATATCATGTTGTATATGAGTCTAGGTCTCGCAGTGTTATTATTACTTTGAACAGGAAATTGTACAGGATACTCGAGGTAGTCCCACCTAATGTTATTTCCTTAATCTTTTCCAAGCAATGCAGGAAGGTCATTTCTCAGACCATGAAGTTTGTATTCTTCGTGATTCTCTCTCAAAGTGAGTGAAAGGTTGCAACCACATCCATGGCCTTTGTGAGCGGCCTCTCCATGTAGCATAATCAAGTGGATAAGGTAGTGGAAGAATACAAAGACATATTCTCATCACCTATTGGAGTACTTTTGCGCTTTCAGGTCAAGCATCCCATTGATCTGACCCCTGACGCACTGCTACCAAATGGGCCATTATATCGTCTCTCTCTACTAGAAAATGAGGAGATCAAGTGTCAGATCCAAGAACTTCTCCATAAGGGGCACATCTGACCTAGCTCATCACCCTATGGAAGCCCAATCATGTTGGTGCAGAAGAAAGACGAGACATGAGGACTCTGCATTGATTAGCGGCCCCTAAACAAAGTCACAGTCAGGAATCAATACATGATTCCCTGAATCAACGATCCTCTTGATATACTCAAGGGGGACAAATACTTCAGTAAGATTGATTTGAAGTCTGGCTACCATCAAGTTCCAATAGAACAAACATATGTATGGAAAACTGCCTTCATGTAAAAAAAATGTCTTTTTGAATGGTTGGTCATGCCTTCTGGTTTGACGAATGCCCCAAAATTTTTCATAAGGTTGATGAACGATACCCTACCTCCTTTCAATAATTATTTGTGGTGGTGTATCTATATGACACCCTCATCTACAACAAGACTTGGGAATAACACTTGCAACATATTCAATAGGTTCTACATACTCTGAGCTAACACAAGCTATATGCCAACTTGGAAAAATGATCCTTCAACATGGATAGGATCTAGTACCTAGGATACAATGTTGATGCACATGGTGTGCATGTTGATTCAACCAAGATCCAAGTCATCTGTGATTGGACAACCCCAACCATGCTTACTAAGCTTCAGAGCATCTTAGGCCTTGCCAATTTCTATCACAGTTTCGTGTTGGAATTCTCCCATATTGCATGGGCCCTTAGTAAAATAACTAAAGGTGGCGGTAAGGTGACATTTGTGTGGGGCTTGTCCCAATAGAAAGCATTTGATGATATGAATAAATGCTTGTTTTCAACAATAGTGCTCTCATTACTTTACCTGAAACATCCGTTTGAGATCGAGACAGATGCTTTAGAATATATTGTGGGTGCATTCCTCACTTAGCACGACCACCCCATGGCCTATCATAGTGAGACACTATAAGATGTCGTCTGTAAGTACCCTACTTATGAAAAAGAAATGTAATCCACTGTGCAAGCCTGTTTCCAGTGGAGGCATTACATTCTCGGGAAGGAGAAAATCATCCACTCTGATCATAAGCTACTACAGTTCATGCAGACACAAGGAAAATTGCAGAATGATTTCCATCAAAAGTGGTCCAGATATTTGCAGTAGTTCCACCTCAACATCAAGTATAAAAATGGAAGTACCAACCGAGTCGTTGATTTCCTCAACCGACCTCCAGTCATGGCACTCACCATAGTGCTAGAATCTTCTGGCCATGAGACCTCTGAGTGGAACCACCCCTATGAGACAGATCCTAACTTCTCCAACAACTACCAGATGTTGGGAGCCAACACAACTATCAATAAATTGCATATTCAGGAAGGGTTTTTGTGCCATCTGGGCCATCTCTCTATTCCATCAAGCGAGCGAGTGAAGCTGATTTGGGAAGCCCACTACAGTCGGGTGGCAAGACACTTCGGTGTGGAAAAGACAGTGACAATGTTGCAACGACATTTCTATCGACCGAAACTTCAATAGGATGTCAGCAAGTATATCTGGTCCTACACTACCTGCGTTATTGCCAAACCGACCATCGAGAAACAAGGCATGTACACTCTTATGCCTACTCCTGGCAGGCCCTGTGAATCCATCTCAATGGAATACATGTCAGGCCTCCCTTCCACCAGGAGGGGAAATGATTGTGTTTTTGTGGTTGTTTATCGATTTTCCAAGATGACGATTTTAATCGCCCACAAGAAGAGCATCACGACGGAGGAAACTACCAAGATTTTCTTTGAATGAGTGTGGCCACACTTTGGGATCCCACAAAACATTATATCAGATCGGGATAACCAGTTTCTTAGCACATTTTGGTCGAGCCTCTAGTCAGTGCTAAACACCAAGCTCACCAAGTCCACTGCTTTCCACCCCCAAATGGATGGCCAATCCGAGGTCGTCAACTAGATGATTGTGCACATCCTGCGCATGTACAATTCCAAGCACCCTCACACCTGGGATGAAAGTCTTCCCTATGTTCAAAACAACTACAACAGAGCCATACATATCTCAACTGACCATAGCCCCTTTCAAGTGGGGTTGGGATTTCAACCATTGGGTCCCATGGATGTTGCACTACCCCCTACGGCCACCTAGGCAGACTTGTCACATACTCCAACTGCAGTTGACAAAGCCACCCGGTTCATTGAGTGGATCTAACACATCCGCGAATAGATTCAGGATATTTTACAGAAGTCCAATGCCAAGTACAATCAACACCATGATCAACACCAGGTGACACACTAGGTTCGGGTGGGAGACAAAGTTTGGTTGCACATTCATAAAGAACGCATTATAGGGCCTCATCAGAAGCTTTTTCAACTCCGTTATGGGCCTTACACCATTACCAAGGCTGTGGCTGACAATGATTTTGAGCTCAAACTTTCCCCCTTCCTTGGCTTTCACCTAGTGTTCAATGTGGACCTCCTTCGGCCTTATTTTCCACCATTATTGGACACCTCAGAGATAGAAGAACAGTTGAAATAAACATATCTCAACCCTGATTGCATATAAAATGAATCCACTAATCAGATCGTGGACACACATGTCAAGGGAACTCACCAGCAGAGGATCCAACTTTATCAGATTGTTAAAGTAGGGCAACTCCTGCACCAAGGCAAGTGGCTCATCTAGGGAAAAATTCAACAAAAAATTCTCATCTAATGGGGGAAATCAATGCAATGGAGGATTGATCCAGGTGGATATTGGTGGCCACCCACCTTTTCCAACAAGGTCAAAACAATTTTCTGGCAATTTTGGCAATTTACTATTTTGAGCAGTTTTTAACTTCAAGGGCCAATTTGAGGGCCTAAATGACATTTCCTCAATAATAGCCAAAGGCTTTCATTGACCCCCCTAAATGAATCACCTTATCAATACCTTTCCAATGAGCTATCGTGTGCCCTAAACGAAGATTGTATGCAAAAGTTATGACCCCAGGAAGTTAATGTACTAACTTACCCCAATGGAGCCCACATGAATTTTGGCACTTCATCTCCTAGGGTTAGGTTTTTGGATGTCTAGGGTTTTGACATTCATCTTTATTGTAAAAAGTCTTTTAGAGCCTTATTGTACTCATCTTCTCGCAAATGATCATAGCCGTCACATCTCTTCTTAGAGATAAACTGCCACCATTCTAACAAGCTTGTTTTCAGTCTTCATTTTACATTTTTCAGCATATTTCTTATTTAATAGAAGTCAAGTTTTATTGTATCTCTTTTATTGTTCATTGTGTCTCCGTGTTAACATTTTAAACCTGTGGTTTCATTTCGTTCCGCTCATAAATCTGGATCACTTCACACTGGAGTCTCAATGCTCCACCTTAACATGAACATTCCCTTGACCCAATCCAACCAACTCGGCCAGGTAAGCCTTCATTGCCCTAAACGTAGATCATATGCAAAAGTTATGACCCCGGGAAGTTAATGTACTATCTTACCCCAATGGAGCCCACATGAATTTTGGCGCTTCATCTCCTAGGGTTAGGTTTTTGTATGTCTAGGGTTTTGACATTCATCTTTATTGTAAAAAGGATTTTAGAGCCTCATTGTACTCATCTTCTCGCAAATGATCATAGCCGTCACATCTCTTCTCAGAGATAGGTTGCCACCATTCTAACAAGCTTGTTTTCAGTCTTCATTTTACAGTTTTCAACATATTTCTTATTTAATAGAAGTCAAGTTTTATTGTATCTCTGTTATTGTTCATTGTGTCTCTGTGTTAACATTTTAAACCTGTGGTTTCATTTCATTCCGCTCATAAATCCAGATCACTTCACACTGGAGTCTCAGTGCTCCACCTTAACATGAACATTCCCTTGACCCAATCCGACCAACTCGGCTAGGTAAGCCTTCACTGCTTACCTCTAGGCTCATTTACAATGGAGTTCACCAAACCTTTTATAGGGTTCATTACATGCAATCCATGTACACAATACCATTGGCTACCCAAAAAACATGGACCCTAAAAACTACGTGTTCTTTCATTGAGTCAAGGTTAACCCAACATACATGCCACCCCCCTGCCCCCCCACATATTCAATCTACCTAAATATATGTCTAGACTTTTCATAGGTGACCCAATAAACCAGGGGTACACATGCCTATCTAGGTCTTACAAATGTATGCCCATTTATATGCAATCAATGATTTTTACAACTCCAAGGTAAATATATAATTTTTTCTTCAGGGTGACTCAACCATCATCGCTCTTCCTGTTACCTTGTTGTACGAGTAAATGTAGATTCCACATCTTGAGGTTTCATAACTCAGTTATTTTTTCCATTAAATTTCTCCACTTCAAACTTTGAACTTTGCACTTCTTCCATTAACACACACCTCCCAAAAAACTACAACTTATAAAACCAAAAATTTTAATATGAAGAGATTGAACCCCTAACTAAAAATGTAAAACAAAATAAATATTTAATATATATTTACTTAAAACCTTTTAGCACAAACCAAAAAAAATGTAAAGCATCCACCCTTTTATTTAAATGAGATATCACAAAGTTTAAAGAAATCGTTCCTTCATACCTCATGTTCAGAATTAAAAAGGTCCCCTTTCACATAACATGTCTTGTGCTTATAAGGTTGATCCTCTTATAATGTATATCATGTGCATAATTAAACGAAAGCCTTCTTTCATACCTTTTCCAAACTGTTATTGTTCCTCTTCAACGATTATGATTAGTTATCGCACCTCCACTGTTTCCCAAGAAAAAATAGTTGCACAAGATTTTGACCTTGGTAGTCCCAACTGCCTACACTCACGCGAAATTTTCCCTCACCTTAGAGCCTCCAGTAGAGTTTACCTCTATGCAAAAAACAACAGAATCGTGTGACTCCTTTAACAAACCTGACTTCTCTTCCTCTGCGTGACGGCTATCTCCAACGAGGAATAATCTCAACTTCCAGAGTTCAGTGTTCTTCTACCTATGTGGCCTCTTCTTGCTCAAAAAAACCCTCGTCTCCTCTTCTGCTCAATAACCAACAAATACCCAAAACCTCCAAACCCTTGGCTCTGGATTTAACCAATACAGGTTTCCTCATGGACAAAGGTGCTCTCCTCTTTCTTTCTCTGTGCACAAATGAACTCGTCGGCTCTTCCTTCTTTGTGAACTGATTCCCAACGATCGAGTCTTTCTTCTTTGTGAACTGATTTCCAACGATCAAAATTCTCTTCTCCTTAAGATGTGATTTCTTTCAACTCTGCGCTTTGATATCACTTGTTAAGAAACAGAAGTATAAACAAAGCATAACAAACAATAATAGCACAATTTAACAAAGTGATTTACGTGGAAACCCAATACGAGACAAAATCACGGGGCAATGATAATCAATATTCTTATTATTCAAGGAAAAATTACAATAGCCAACACAGACATACAACCATCCTCTCCTCACATACACACTGTACTCTAGTGTATTGCTTCTCTACACCTCTACAGATATGCTAGTTATATAGGATCCTATAGATAGTTAAACAAACTGATTACAACCGATCCACAAGTTACACAGCCTGTTCACTAAAGAGTGCATACATACACATTCTAAATTTCACTGATATGCATACTACATCATGAAAAATTAGTTGACATTTTTTCAACAAGAATAAGAATTAAATATATACTTTTGGAAGTATTGGATCCTCAAAATAAATATCCCATTTTATAGGGACTAACTTAGTAGAAACAAGACTTGATTAGCGTTTCCAATTATTATTAAATATAATTATATTAGATATATTTATATAATAAATAAAACTAAAAAATAAACCAAGGGATTATTTTTTTCAATCTCTTATGATTTTTAATTTAAAAGAAACGTGATTAGAATCCACACCTCTAGCTCAAAAGAATAAGATCCACCAACACAATTAAGTATTACCTAGTAATATTAACATGCTCTCCCATCCCAACCATGGAAATCTACCCATAAATATTAGTGACAAGGAAATATTAAACATCATGTAGTGATTCAATCCATAAATATTAGTGGCAAGGAAACATTAAACATCATGTAGTGACTCAATCCTTAATTCAATGTCTTCCATGTATTGAATGCTGCACAACCCTTTTTATTGTTGCCTTATCAAATCCCAACAACGTAGATTTGACTAAATATATGAAATAAAGGTATCAAAGTACTCATATCCAAACAACCACTCAACTAACTTTCTTTTAAAATATTCAACACCTACTTTCAGAATTAATATAGAAAAAGGTTTAATTTCCTTCTTGCTCGGCAACTTCTGCATTTGGGCCACAAATTCCCAATCTTCGTTGAGTTCCATTGTATGGGAGTATTAAACTATAAGGAGAATCTTATTTAATGCTGTTTTTTTAATAAGAGAAACTCCGTGTGTGGTGATTACCATGGCTTATCTGACACCTGGCTTTTCAATGTTTTTTTAAAATTGTTTAAAAAATTTTAAAATTGGGAGAGGTGATGATATATATTTGGTAAATTGTTTAAAATTGAATAATAATTTTTTTTTTAAATTATTTAAATTTTAATGTTTTACTATTTAGTTTTAAGGATTTTCATAATCATATATATATTCTTTCACTTTGTAGTACAAATAATTTGTACAAAATTAAAATAAAGGTTTACATTTTAATTATCTATTTAAATATATTAATAGATATATTTAATTTTTTTATCTCTTTATTTAAATATATTTTAATGGTCTATTTAGATGAAATGACATCACATAATTTCAATCCATTAATAAATTGCTTGCAATTTATTTTAGATGAAATCAAGTATGTATTAAGAAGTGTTGTAATGGTAAAGTCTCAATTTTGACTTTCATGATGTATACGCTGCTCAATTGCGGCTCGACGCAACGGACGACTGGGCGTTGTTTGTTGAGAGTGCGATTATGTATGCAGTCTGTCCATTTGGCGTTAAAACAGGGCATCAAACCCTAAGTATAGCCGGAGTAATTAAACCCAACCAGCACAAACCTCGTCTTAGGGGCAAGAGCCGTTATTAAGTTTATAGGCATACATTTATTGGAAATGACCAAATAGGTTTTTAATGGAAAAGATTCCATATGTTCACAATATTTTTAAGTTGTTACAGTAATATAATATAAACAATAAAGATTTCAATTTAGATCCATGATAACCACCTTCACTTAAGATGTTTTGTTTTTTATTTACATCACTAATACTTATTAAAATTTAATTTTTAATTGTAAATTAGTATTGGGATTAGGGATCAAAATTGAGATTTTAGTTGCCCTTCAAGAGATTTTTAGTCCTTTATTGAAGGGGTTTAAAATTATTTTCCATGTAAATG
>JZKD02S1245801.1:272620-288517 GCA_000966675.3 Picea glauca
GCAAGCTAGGAGCATGAGTGGGCACACTACCATAATACTTTGGTTTCCAAAGTCGTAAGAAATATAAATTAAACATTTTTCTATATTTGCTGGCGTAATTCTGTAATATCTATCAAAGATTGTTGGTTAACCACATGACGCGTGGTTGCTCGGAATGACTCAATTCAAGTTGCGCATTTGCATGTTCGGAGGATCAATGTGCACATTGAAATAGACCTTGGCCTTGAAAATCATAAGAGATTGAAAAATAATCTAAAACCCAATGCATGTGAAAAGTGTATATTTATGTATCTATATATACTTTTTATATGTAGAGGTATGTGAATGTTGGGTATTTTGAAATCATAATAAATATAATTTCTTTCTAAACATAAGTATAGTCATTATAAAAAAAAAAACTTAGGAAAAAATGAGGTAAGATACATAGAAGCTTTAGAGAATTGTTATTATTATATATATATATATACTTTGTTTAAAATGAATGTTATGAGAGAGTTGGCCCTTGAAGTAGCTTAGAGGTAGAGATGTGAGAGTAAAATTACTCTTTTAATTTCAAAACAAAAACAATAGAAAAGATGTGAAATCCAAGTTTATGTTAATATTTAGATGTATTCTTTTAACATTTTTGATATTTTATTTATGGATATCATTTTTAAGCAAGGAAGATAAGTCAGTGGCTAGTCTTAATTTTTGCCTAATGCAAAATGACATAATGTGATGACGATGATGATTAACATTGAGAAAGAAGAGATCACCATGATTACTAAGATTGTTCCATTTATTAATCATGTTTCATTGATGATGCAATAATGTAGATAAAAATATTTGTCAAAATTTCATTGCCTAGCAAGAAAGTAGTATCAAAGACTAATATATAATATTATGGAAATACAATGATCAAACTTGAAAGACCTTTCATTTTTTAAGTAAACACATTTTTTTTTGAATAAAAAGTGGATCCTTATATTAATTTCAACTCAAGGCTTACAAAAAGACCTGAAACCTCTCTACATACACAAAAATGCCTATGGTTTCCCGAGGTCCAAGTCCTCGAAACCATCGAGTCAGATCAACGGTCCTCAATGGCCAGCAGCCAATGACTGAGATCCTCTTCTTGACTTCGCACTTCGCATTGACGAAGGAATGGTTTGCATTGTTTTTCTGAAACTCGTGCCCTCGAACTTCACTGCAGTTGTATCGCAAGTTTGCATTGCACGACTGATGGTTGCCCCCGATTTCGAGATTTCGCGCCCCAGGATAGCGAAGAACCGAGGGTTCCCCTTCTTTCGATCCTCAAAATTGCGAGCCCTTCGGGACCAGATTGACGGTCCAGATTTCCTCGGGATCAATGGTCCAGATCAGCTGGTGGAGGAATCACGGATCACAACTCTCCTTTTTTAATACTCCTATGGAAATCTAATAACACATTTCTCAAATTCTGAATACCCCTGTCTGCACTCTACCCTCTCTCTACCTAGGACTCCCTCTTTCTGACTCAGCAACCAGAAACATCTCCTGGGATTCTCTCCTACTCTCCATCACCAACCATCTTAGAAACTGGACCTTTCTGTCCCTCAACCTTCCAGCCAGAATTGTTCTCTTAAAGTCAGTCCTCCAAGCTATCCCATCTTACCTCTTCTCAACCTTAGTTTCCCCCCAATCAGTCATAAAGAAAATAAGGAACCTGCAAAGAAACTTTCTATTGCATGGACACAACCTGAACAAAAAATGGGCCCTAATCAGCTAAGACAAAGTCTGCAAGCCCAATTCTTCAGGTGGTCTGGGCCTCCAAGACCCTGAAAAATTAAATAGCACCATGGGAGCAAGAATTTGGTGGAGATGGCTCAAAACACCAACAGAGATATGGGAAAAACTCTAGAAATGAAAATATGCCCCAAATACACACCAAAGTCAACTTATAAGAATGCAAGAGAAAATTCAGGGCTCCAACATCTAGAATGCGGCCTGGAAAAATTGGACACTCATATAGGAGCATGCTTTCTGGGAAGTTCACAATGGCTAGAATGCCCTATTCTGGATGGATTCCTGGTAGAAAATGCCACCCCTTCAACTGGAAGAAAATCTACAATCCTACGAAAATCATATTCAAGATCTTGCCACTCTGAAAGTAGGATATTTGTGGACAGATACCCCCAACAACTCTCCCTGGCGAAGATGGAAATCTACTCATCAGGAACTCCAAGTGGCTATGGATTGTGACCTGTAGCACTAAAAACAAGCTACAACCCAAAGGCGAATCTGAAAAAGCATAGACCAAGAAATTCTTAGATGGGGATACACACCTCATGGAAGCTTTACTCTCAAGGAGGGATACACTCTTCAAGAGAAATTCCACAATCTACAGAAATATAGCATCTAGACAACAATATGGAAATCAAAACTTTGGCCCAAAATATCTACATTCCTATGGCTTCTAGTCTAGAACAAGATCTTAAGCTGGGACAATCTACAAAGACGAGGTTTCATTGGCCCCTCGATTTTCCATCTCTGCCATCTCCAAGCAGAAACCATGCAACACCTCCTATATAACTATCCACTCAGTGAGAACATCTAGAACCAGGTTGCTCAGTTCATGAGAAGAACCAAACAATTTAATAACAACATCATAAGAACCATAAAGGATTGGGACTTCAAATCCTTCAAAATTCCTATCCTAAACAGAACCTGGAAACTCTTTCCAGGCTTTATAGTTTGGCAACTATGGAAAGAGAGGAACAGAAGAATATTTCATTCCCAACCCTCTCCTCCCACCCTCCTTTGGAACACAATCTTCTTGCATCTCCAGGAAACTCTTCAACTACAATTATAGACCAAGGAAGACTTCCCCACTAACCTAGGTGAGCTCTCGCTCCTCACCTCTTGGGGCTTCTCATTTTCTCACTCCACCCCTCCTCAGCATCCCCCCCTAACTTCAAAAGCCTTCAGCCCCTCTAAGTGGCTCCCCCGCCAGCCGTCTATAAGGTTAACTTTGATGGCACATAAAAAGGAAATCTAGGTCACTTAGGCTATAGAGAGGTCATATAAGAAATAGCTTGGGCCAAACACAAAGCCTCATTGCAGAAAATCTCGAATGTGACACCAATAACTCAGTAGAAATTTGGGGTCTCATCAAAGGAGTGCAAAGGGCTCTATATGAAAAACCTCACTTGTATGATCATTGAAGGAGACTCCAAAATCATAATAGACTTGGTAACAAAAATCATGAATGGTAGAGATCCATGGAAAATCACTCCCAATTGGTGCCTCCTTGGCCCTCTTTATAGATTTCAGGCTCTTCTCAGACCCTCTATAACGCTAACCCCCTCAAACATTCAGCGAAGTGAAAAGAAAGTAGCGGACAAACTGGCCAATGCATGGGTTGACTCTATGCAATAGATCATTCTCCATGATTCCAAGCAGTCCAAAAGCTCACCCGTATGGCTCTAATGCGAGGAGCTTTCCCAGCAAGATGGCCTTAATCCAGCCGGGGGGCGACCTCTATCTAATTGGAAATTCTTCCAAGTAAAAAATGATCAGAAGCTCAGGAGAGAGGGCGACTGTAAGCATCAATGCATAAGATCTTCAATCGACAGATGTTTTCGGGAGCTCGACAATTAGAAGTCAGGAGCATGAAGGAGGCCATTTCCCAAAGTCGTGAAAAGTGTGAGAGAATCTAGAACGTTGGTGCTCGAGAAGATCTAGACCATTGGTGCTCGAGGAGATCTAGACCGTCGATAGATAATCTCGAGAACTCGACAATCGGGAGTCAGGAGCTCGGAAGGAGCTATCTGCCCAAGTCGCGAAGTCGCGAAATGTGAGAGAGGTTCTGGACCATTGATCCTGGGGAAATTTGGACCGTCGATATGGTCCTGAAGGGCTCACAATTTCGGGGATCGGAAGAAGGGGAAAACTCAGTTCTTCATTATCCCGAGGTGCAAAATCCTGAAATCTGGAACACTGGTGCTCGAAGAGATACAGACCGTCCATAGATGATTTCAGGAAATTGACAATCGGGATTCAGAAGTTCGGAGGGAGCTATTTGCCCAAGTCACGAAATCATGAAATGAGGGAGAGGATCTAGACCATTGATCCCGAGGAAATCTCACAACCAATTTTTCGATGACACGCTACTAATGAACACCCCCACCGTGAAAGAATCAATTAAACTAAGCTCCATCCTCTCCGATTTAAGTGAAGCCTCTGACACACTTCCACCAAAGATCAGCTGGTGGAGGAATCAACATGATTCCTCCACCATCTACCACACTTCCTCCCTTAAAAATGGCCAATAGGAGTGGAATAAGTCTATTGTGAAACCATCTGGACCTGAAGCCTTGCCTGTGGGTAACTCCTGAATAGCCTGATCAACTTCTGCTTGCATTATTTGTGTCATGAGAGTCTCATTCTGTTCTTGGGTGATTGTAGTTGGGATATTTTGGGTCACTCGCTCTATTGCTGAGGTGCGGTCTGTCGTGGGTTCTGAGAGAAGATCCTTGTAGAAGTCTGTCAGCTCGTGCATTATTTCTTGATGGGTTAATAGGGTGTTTCCTTGTGAGTCATCCAACTTCGTGATGCGATTGATAAGGCGTTTGTGGATCATAGAACGGTCGAAGAAATTTGGTGTTTTTCTCTCCCTCATTGAGCCATTGAACCTGAGATTACTATCTCCATATGATTTCTTCCTGCTTGTGTATTTCTAATAGTTGCCTTTTGAGTTCACTATCCTCTTGTTGTTGAGTGATTATGTATCCTGTGTGAATGAATTGTCCCTGATGGTACTCTAGTTTTTGTTCCAGTATTTTCCTCTCCTGAAAAATGTTCCCAAAGACTTCTTTGTTTCATTTGCGCACCTGTTGTTTAAAATGTTTGAGTTTTTGCTGGAAGCAATACATTTTTGTTCCCCTCTATGTTTCCACAGTGCTCCACCAGTGACTGTCTCACTCCTGGAAATTTGGATGGGAGAGAAAAAAAATTTCAAATTTGAAGGGTTTAAGTTTGGGGGTGGCAATAGTGTCAACCTAGAGCTGAACCGTGCAATGGTTCGAACCTGCCTTCAGGAGGATGTTCGAATATACTATGGGGCCTTCTAAAAGGAGAGTTTCCGAGATGAGGAAGAGATCAAGCTTGCATGCTATTTGTTGGTGACCTGATCTTTTGTTGATTCAGGTGTAGGTTCCATTGCTATTCTCAATATCTACTAGTCTGAGGTTCTCTATGAGTTCCTGGAATTTTGCGCTATCTTGCTCCAGGCACTTTTTCCCCCTCACTTCTCCTCCAGCATGAGAATCATGTTGAAGTCGCCCCGTACTATCCATCGCTTTCCCTCTGCTAAGGAACCTAGCTAAGCCAAGATTTGAATAAATAGGTCTTTGTCTTGGTTGTTCTGTGGTCCATAGGCATTTGTGATCATTCCCTCGTCCGAAACGATGGCTCTGTAGTGCATTGTGATGGTGCATGGAGTGGAGAAGCCTTGATCAAGGATGATTGAGTAGGATTCCATAGGATGGCCAGGCCTGCTGAAGCCCCTTTTGAGTCCGTTTGATAGTATTCACAGTTGCGCCAACATCTTTTGATGATATCTTCTACAGTTTTCCCTGCACATTTTGTCTCTTGTATCAGGAATGTATCAGTGTCTTCTGTTTTGATGTAGTTTGGGAGAATGATTTGTTTGGATCTTCTATTTAGGCCTCTGATATTCTAGGTGAGGATCTTTATAGTTAAAAATTTGGTGGGTGGGAAAACGAGCTCTTTGAGAGCCTGTGAATCTATCCCGAGTTGATCATATAGTTTCCCACCTCCTTTATTAGTTGATGAGTCGATTTTATGCCCCGTCGCTTGTTTTCTTTTGGGTGTTTTCTTGGATCTTGGCTTGGGTCTGTGTTGATCCCCAACCTAGATGTATCCCTTGCTGATGAGTCTAGAAATACTTTGTGAACTTTCTTGAGTTGGTCCTCTGGTAAGGTTTGAATATCCTTCTTGTTGAGTGCTTATTCTAACCTATCTAGGTCAATTTCTGCTAGGTCTTGCTCATCCATTTCCATGATTGTGTCTTCCTCTCTTTCTGGTTCTTTCCCTGAGACTGGGTGAGTCTATAGATCTTCTTGGTTAGTTGGGGTTTGATATTCCTGTGACAAATTATCTTCCTTGTGCTTGCTAGGATCTTTCCCCATGGTCTTGTGGGGTTTTTCCACTTCTTCTTCCTCTGGGAGGCAGTTATGGGATTCAAATGAATTATTATTTGTTTTTGTTTTTTTCCATTGTTGGTTGTGGGATTCTTCTGCGCTTGTCTCCTTTGATTTTGAACCTGGGTAAATCCTTCATTTGATTTTTCTTCAGCTTCCCTCTTGGGGGGGGTATTGAGAGGGCAGTCTTTGAAAAGGTGTCCAAGTTCATGGAATTTTTTACTTCTGAAAGGGATGTGTTCATAGTCTATGGTTTAGGCCCATTCCTCGTCTTGGTGTTCTAAGGTAACTGTTCCTGGGAAAGCTTTGGAGATGTTCATATAGACACATATCATTGCATAAGAGGTATATTTTCTCTGTTTGGTATCTTAAGAAGATTTGATATATTTACCAGGGTGTTGCCTATGCCCAGTAAAATTTCCTCTAACCAGAACTCTTGAGGTAGGGAATAGAGGCGAATCCATATTGGTGCGTATGCGAAGTTTTCCTTTTCTCGATAGAAGCGGTCTATCTAGAAAAGGAAGTACAGGCCAGTTGAGTTGTAGAAATATGGTCCCCCTTCAAAGATCCTATCATTGTCCTCCAGTTTGTAGAATATTATTGTGAAGAAACCTTTGGAGCTCAGCTGGAGCTCATAGTCTCCCTTAGGGTTCCACCACGCCTTGATCCAACGATCTAGGTCCTTTTTTGAGGGCCAGAGACCTAGGAATTTTCCTATGAGGCCATGGTCTCTCATGAACTGCATATGCTCCCCTATCCTTGTGGTTTTGATGACGTACCTGGGTGCAACCGGGGCTTGGGGGATACATTTTTCGGGTATCCAGACTCGAGCTTCTTTTGGATGCGAGGACTCGGCATCCATGTTTGATTCTTTTTTTATATCCATATCTTCCTGCATATATTGGTCTCATAAGTGCAATGGCGGCTCAAAGGATGGTCGACGTGCTCGCGAGTTCTTCGGGTCATTGGCGACGACGTTATGGTAAGAGGGGGATTTCACCCCCCCTTCTGTTCCCATTCTTCTATAGCGGTCAGTGCCGGGGTGTAGAGGCGATCGGAGGTGTGCAAAGGAGTTTAGACGTGCTCAGGGTGGGAGGGTAGCTGGTGCATGTGAACCCTAACCTTTCAGAGCTCAACATCAATACCACATCTTTCCAATATATTTTTCATATGAAGCACCTTTTAAGTAAACACATTACCACTATGTTATAGAAGGAAATGACAAGTTATTTGAACATCCAATTAAATTGAAAGTGCAAAAGATCATAAATAGGAGGACTTACATCTTTATCATTTTTTGGATCCCTCTTGATGCTTAATAAATTCCGAGCTAAGATACATTTACAATGTTATATATAATTTCCAATATATATATATATATATATATATATATATTGATAAGACATTTTATTGAGTTACTTAAAACTTTCTATTAGTAAAAGTTTTCATTTTAAATAAGTTTTAAATTTTTTCTCAATAGTTAATAAAAAAAAATTAATTATCGTTTTATAAATTTATATATTTGAAATGGAATTGATTAATAAATTATTTTCTCTACAATACTTTATTATTTTTCTCCACTTTGCATGTCACTACATTACATTAAGAAAATAGAAAATGATGGTGTCTAACTGTTCTATGAAATGACTTTTTTCACCTGAATCCAACGCTATAAATTTGCACAAAATCACTATTTTTGTTTTTTAAAATCCATTTATGAATACAAAAATGGATTCAACATGCTAAAAAACCCCTGGGGCACTTAGATTATATAGAAACAATCACTCAAATATGTGGATCTAACAATTTCTTGTTGGATTTCAGACAAATCTGACAGGGACATATCGTCGAAAAAGAGTCATTTTGTAGAACGTTTAGATTATGAAAATAGAAAATAGCTTGATACATGATTTTGCTCATAAATTGAATCATTTCATATTTTTTACATTTAATAAATTTCTTCTCTACAATACTTTATTATTTTTCTCCACTTGGCACGTCACTACATTACATTAAGAAAATAGCTTGACACATGACTTTTCTCATAGATTGAATCATTTCATATTTTTGACATTGAAGTCTACATAAGTATTTACCAAAAGGAACAATAGAAATTTATGTGAGTATTTATTGAGATGTAGGATGGATTAATAGATATAGGGTTATTCAACTGGTCTTCTCTACAATCGTGTTAAGGATAACCCAAAGATATAAGGTTAGGATTTTGCATCCAATTATATAGCTTTTGATCATGGATATTGCATATATGCCTCAAAACCAAAAAAACAAAAATGAAGAAGGCTTGCAGCAACTCCGAGCTTCCTTTGTAGTGATATTTTCACTAACATGGTAAAATAATGAGTTAAAATATAAATTGTGGTTGCCACTTCTTATGCCCAAAAAATCTTAGGAAGCTTTTTTCTCTTCATCATGCTTTGTGCCATATCCATAATGGTACGATTCTTCCTTTTTTCCACCATTTTGTTGACGGGTGTAGGAAGCAAATGTCTTGATTCCATGAGATTAGCATAAATCAAAGAATTATTTTGAAGTGAATTCTCCCCATCTATTTTTTGGGGGACCTTGAGATAGAACTCACATGAATTTTCAATCATGTTTTTTAAGTGTAAAAAGCAATTGAATACTTTTGATCTCTATTTCAGAATATAAATCCATGTGTGGCCAGAGAAATCATCTATAAAGATAAAAAAATAAAAATTATTACTCAAATATGGAGTCTCCATAGACCCACATATGTTAGCATGTGCAAGTTCAAGAGGAAAATTTTCCCTTCATCACTTGTTGACTGCAAATCTATCTTGGTTCTATTTTCCAAGTGCATAGCCCAAAAACATTTCTTCTCTCGATTGAATTACAAAGAGCCACTTCACCATTTGCTTCTTGGGAAGTAAACTCAACCCTTGAAAACTCAAATATCCATAGTGCTTGTGCCATGACCATGAATCATGTGTGACTTCTTTGAGGACATGCATAGGGTTAGATACAATATTCAAAGAAAACATCCTATTTCTTATCATGAAATGAGAAATAAGAACCTTTTCCTATCACATCAAGCTCTTTGTCATTTCCAAATTTCATTTGGATTCTAATAAATTCATTTATCTTTAAGAAAAACACGATTTCTTGTCACTAAGCAACGATATTCTAGAAACCATAGATATTTTTCATCTTCCCTTGTTAAAAATAGGGTGAAATAAGTGGAGTGTTTAGAACACTAAAAAAATTACTCCTAGTTAACCCTTGACTTATTCAAGGCATATTTTTTCTTCTCTCACACAAACTCATAATTCCCTAGGCTTATCAATTTTTGCATTGGATATTTCTAATGTATGCATAACCCCTACTTCTTCCTTTAATATATGTTCTTCCTCTGGTTATTTCACGTCCATCACTGGTGGAAGGATCCCCCTGGGTTCTATTTTGCTGAGGAGGAAGACTTGATATTTTTCATCAATTTTACGAAAAGATTGGAAGGCTTGTACCAAGTTCAATGTAAAAACAATGCATGTGATCGTCATGTAACTACAAAGAACATGCTAGCTCAACCACTTATTTTCTTTCTTCAATGACTATGCCCACCGGATCATACTTTGGAAGAAGAAACCACAATTGTTTTTCCACAATTCATTGTTCTATTACAGATCCCTGTTGAGACCTCAATTCATTTATTCACGAGATTCTGTTCTATTACAGATTCTCGTTAAGACCTCAATTCATTCATTCACAATATCATGGGTCTTACAAATAAAAACTTGAATTGATTCAATTTCTTTCATCTCTTCTTCAAGTTTGAAGCCTTAACAATTTTACTTTTCTTGAAACTTGGTAGACTACTTGCAAGGTGTTTCAAGCATCCTTTGATTTTGTCACACCTGCAATTGGGAAAATATTAACACATACAATGCAAATTGTAGAACAAAGAGGGCCTGGTTATCATTTTTCTGATTTTCTTTTAACTAATTTCGTTGATCTACAATGAAAGCATTTAAAGCAGCTTGATCAATAGGTTCAACAAACCCTGTTTCCATTGATTCCTAGATATATAGGGACATTGATAGGGTCTTCATTTTGATGCTTCAATATTAATAATTATCCAAGCAAACTACAAAATATCCAATAGAAAATTTTCATTTTCCATTCTTCCTCAACTATTTCTACACAATCACTTCTTGTGCCCTGTGTTTTGTTACCTACTCAATTAGAAAGCGTGGTAACAAAAAACAAATTATGCTTTGTTATAGTTTAAAAGAATTGACAATAAAGATATGGAACTTCACGTGACACTACGAAATAAACAAAGACTACAGACTATTATTACAAAAATAGATTATATTTACTGAAAACTTCTTTATGAACAGATATCTTAAGGAAGTGCATGTTTTATGTATATTCTTCTCCAAGAAGGGGTTTTCCAACAACAAAAAACATAAAAAATATAGAAAGAAATGAGATAACAAGACTTCCTTGAGGAAATATCGAAAGTATTTTTACAACCTTTTGAATTTATCTAGCATAAATTCTAATTTTAAATACAGTTATAACCTCAAGCTATCTCGTAAACTTCAACAAGAGTCTTAGTCATCAGAAACATTAACTCCAACTTTTTAAGGGAAATATTGAAGGCCATTGCATCCTTATCAATTTGGAAGGTCATTGCATCAAACTTTCTCAATATGCTTATGCAATCTCGAGAAGGAATAGTAGGAGACCTTAAAATAAGCAAATGAAAAGAGTTTAAAAATCAAAACATTAAGTTATAATATTCCTTATTAGTCCCTACAGAAAGTTAAGAGACTATAACAATGAGTTAGTGCATTGACTATGCATTGTTCCAAAGTTTAACATTGTTCTAGTGATTTTTTGTATTTTTTATTCTTGTGATTTTTTGTACTTTTTGTTGTGATTTTTTGTATTTTTTAAAAGAGTTAATTTTGTTGTTGTTGTTGTGATTGGTTATTGAATTGAACATTTTATTGTAGAGATGACCATGAGAATTTAAGAAGCAAATTAATGATGTATGTTTAGCATATGATTGAAACGCGAACACATGAAAGAGAATATGATTGACCCATCATATATCTTAACCAAAAATACAAATCCATGAGAATATTGCTCCAAAGTATTTAATGTGAAGATTGGATGCGCATAACTCTACACTCCTTACTTCCTGCACATCCTAACCTATGCACACTTTACACTCCTTCATGTACATCCTCTACACAACCATACCTATGCACAATTCATTTCTCCACATTTGATTACATTTTACTAAGTTTTGATCTACATTGAACACTTAGTTTATGTTACTTGTTTTATTAAGTTTTATGTACATTGTTTTCACCACTAACTCTCCATACTTACTCAGTTTTTTGCATATTCCACATTCATTATATACTTAGTCATTTTCAAGGTTGTGAGGAATGATCATCTCTTGTGTGGAGAACTCTACACTCCTTACTTACAACACATCCTAACCTCCGCACACTTCATACTAATTCCTACACATCCTAACCTCCCCACAATTCATTTCTCCACACTTTATCCCACACATCCTAACTTTTGCACAATCATACCTCCACACAACTCATACCTATGCAAAACTACACCTCTTACACTCTTTCATGTACATCATAACCTCTAAACAACCATACCTCCATACAATCATACCTATGCACAACTCATTTCTCTAGATATTATTATACTTTTACTAATTTTTACTCTGCATTGAACACTTAGTTTAGTTTCCTTGTTTTTACTAAGTTTTGTGTGCAGAGATTCCACCACTAAGTCTCCATACTTCGTCATTTTTTTCATATTCTTCTATATTTAGTTTATTTTATTTTCTTTTACTAAGTTTTATTCTAAATGAACTCACTTTTCTCTATACTAGTGTTCCATACTTAGTCATTTTTGTTACTCTCCATACCCCATACTTAGTCATTTTCCTTGCTCTCCTTACTTAGTTATGTTTTGACAAAGACCATTCATTACCTTTGCATTTAGTTATCAATTTATTTATATTAAGTTTCACTATTCATTATATATTTTCAAATTAACTCAACACCCATTACTATAGCTACCATAAAACTCTTGTTAATATTGTTTTTAAAATTATTAAATCACATTCTTTTATATTTTTTTTTTTGTAAGTAAGAGGTTTTATATATAAAAGGCCTTCAAAAAACCAGACCAAAGGTACAAAATCTTGATAGCAACCGTACTGTAGTTACTAAACTGCCCCAATAAAGGGGAAACTAGTTCAGCCAACCGGGTAAGTTTAGCATTTGATAGTCTAACAGTCTTATAGAACAGAGCTAAGCTGACTAAGTTGCAGCTAAAAGAAGAAACTATTAAAAAGAAAAGAACCCCTGTGGGGTCATACACTTGGCAAGTAACCTGGCCAGGTGGCAATGAAGACCGCGTACCAAGGCTCCTCTTCAACGGGTGTCCCTTTTCTTTCCAAATGCATGTCAGCGTCCACTTTGCTCTCGTACCTATTGGCAGTTGGCAAGGTGTCTCCAAGCGGACTGTGCACATGTTGGCATGTAGCTGTCATCGCTTCAGTGTCCTCATTCTTGACCTGCTCCACAATGACCTTTGTTGCACGCTGCGTCTTAACATTTCTGTCGTCGCTTTCTGTATGGGGTTCCTTTGTTGAGGCCGCACCTACTGGGTTGGAGGGGAAAGCATCTTGGAAGGTAGCTAAAATCTGAAGGAGGGTCGAGATCCTTCCATCCATAATCTGTAGTCAGAATTGGAGGTCCTCCATTCCCTGACGGATTTCAAAGACCAGACCATAGAGAATGGTTAAACTCTCTTTCAGATGTGAGTCAGGGGTGGAGTCGGTAGACACGTACGTGTTGTTTTGGGCAGTTCAAACAAGAGGTGGCGCCCCCATGGGAGGCCTTGAGGAACCAGTTACTGGTGCATGGGAAGGATCGAGGGTTCTGGAGTTCAGTGGGACGACAAGGTGACGCAAGGAAGAGCCCGGTGAGCTTTCAATAATGGCTAAGCAATCAAACTGGGAGACGGGTGAGGTGGAGGAGGCGAGAGGTGCTAGCTCGGACTGCAGAGGCGGCGAGGAGATCGTGGAGGGAGAACTAGGTGGAGAAACATAGGCTTGGGGTCGAGGAGGATTCCATGCAGAGCCTCTTTGCGGATGTCCTCTTTGACACGACATACTTTGAAGGCAGAAAATGACTAGGTGCTCCAGGCAAATGCAGAGAGCCTGGAGATGGCCAGGGGCTGTGAGCACCATGAAAGTCCAGTCAAAACCAGGCCAAGGCAATGGAGGAATGTGGGAGTCGGTCCGCGAGAGAGTATGAAGAGCGAATGTAGACGAAAAATCCATAGAGAAATTCGTAATGGGGGTCGGGCACAACAAAATTAATGGTGCTACAATCGACGTGAAGGCTAGTTAATGTAGGGTTGAGGCTGTGGTCATTGGCACGAGCTGATCACATGGTGCCCTGCCCTGCTGGCCTACCCACACTCCCTCTTTGTGCCATTTGGCTTGCAATAACACCCCATCCAGGGGCACATTCTTTTATATTGAAAACTTATGAGATAATCCAATTTTTAAAAGTTGTTATTTCATAATGGAAAGTATAAATTTACTAACTAATCATAATATTTTTTTATTAATATTATTTTTAAATAATTAAATCACATTATTTTAAATCGAAAACTTTCAACATAGTCCAATATTTAAATATTGTTCCTTCATGATGAAATGTAAGACTAAAATAAATAGCAGTAATGAATTATTGATGAAATACAATTATTTGTCACACAACCAATAATTTAAGTTGTATGTTTTTCAATTTTGTAATTAACCATAACAAAGAGGGCTTCATGACATATAAATAAGTACATTATGGCCACCTAAACAAGTCCTCAATGCCATCGATATAAAAGAGTATTCAGTTAGAAAAATAGGATCACAGAGCAATAAAATAAAACAAATACAGAAATAAATCACAAAATATACACAATACAATAGAGACAGATATACGTGGTTCACTCAGTGTGAGTTACGTCCACCAAAGAAATTGTCAAGTCCTTCCTTTACTATTATCCAACAAATGAAGGGATACAACCTACAACACACCTATTGTAACTTCCTCTTCTTTCTCTCACAGTCTCTTAACTCAGAATACAATATTCACCATAATACATAGCCACAATACATTTCCCTCATAAAAGAGGGTTTCCTTGTAGGGAAAAAAACCCTAACATAACTTTTACCTTCAGATCTGCGACCTTATAATGAATGGTCCATATTTACAATGAAATTACAATATATAAATTTAAAAGACAATTTTTGCGTTCAGGGGCTTTTCCCTCGAACCCCTGCAAGGGGGGTTACCCCCCTGCACTCCTTGATCCAGGGGATCAAATTTTTCTCAAAATTCAAAGTGCTCGGAATCGCTTCAAATTGAACGGGAGCGTAGACCTCATTGTCATGAACCTAATGCAACTTGTTTGGGTTCAAACAAACGTCGGATGAGAGAGATATTGTGTTCTGTTCAAAATGATAAACATGCAAAAAAAATGCGCTGACTGTACAGTCCGTACGGATGCTGACGTGGTAGGTCGTACGACACATGGCAGGGCCATACGACATGTGGTAGGTGTTGGTTGGAAGGATTGTGGAGGAGTTGGCATATGACACGTGTCATTGATGGCGAATGAAATGCTGACACGTGGCCCACTCAGTGGCCACCACGTGTCACCCTGGCATTGGTTTAAAATATATGTTGTTGGCCAGATTCGACCCCGCAACCTTCGGGAAGGGGTAAAGCTTTGGGAATGGCCGCCCAACCGGCGCGCCACCTACATGGTTCTTAACATATAACCTTTTAAAAATTATTTGAATTTGCATAAGTTTTGAAATGGGCACAGACCGGGCGACGACTTAGCCCTGGCCTCGGTCATTTATGTTGCAATGTAACCACCGGCGTGGCGCGCCCTCCGACCATTTATCATATAGCCCCTTTTCGTATGAGCTCCAGTCATATGTGTTACAATAGAACCACCGGTGCGCGCCTTCGACCCGTTACCATATGGTTCTTAAATGTGGCCCTTTTTAAATATACGTGTGGTCATATGGTGGCCCATGTGCCCTTGGCCTTGGCGGTTAGGGGCTAAGACACGTAACCATTTTACAGTTTGCACCGGTTGTGCGGTTGTGCCTGGTGCTGGGTTTTTACACATATATGTGCGTGGGGGCTAGGTTGAGGAGGAAAGGGTGCATTTTGGCAATCCAAAGACAACAAGTTTGAAGGGGAACTTCCAGGAAGCCTATCTTCTTCAATTTTTGGCCAAACGAGGTGCCAAAAAAGCCCATCTAGGGGTTTTTGGACGTTCTGAAGCCATTGGAGCCATCTATTTGGCATTTTGAGCATTTTAAAGCACATATTTGATAACTTTGAGCAAATAATACAAAAGATCCATTGGAAGCTAGACCAGGAGATGTAGCCCAAGAGAGGGGTGAACTCCTTTATCATTTGTTGTGTTATGTGTTTTCTGTTCACTGTTATTTGTTGTTGTTTATATGCATCTTGAATGGGTAATTTATATAAAAGTTGTGTTTGCAAAATTGATCCATTTGCATTTGAACACATGAATTAAAACTTGCAAATATTTTCAAGAATACAAGTCTTCTTCATTTTTAGATCAAGTTGGTATCAGA
>JZKD02S1245801.1:298732-316850 GCA_000966675.3 Picea glauca
ATGTGTAATTTCTATAAAAGTTGTGTTTGCAAAATTGATCCATTTGCATTTGAACACATGAATTAAAACTTGCAAATATTTTCAAGAATACAAGTCTTCTTCATTTTTAGATCACTCCTCCACATGGAAGAGTGTACATTATTCCAGGGTGTAAAGTCTTCATGGGGTATAAACACAACTAAAAACAAAATACCTCTGAATCAGGAAGATAATCAGGCTCCGCAATCAATAATCTCCCACTTGGAGACTGATCTCAACAACTCCATCATTGTTGTATCTGCTAGACTATGATCCTTCTTGGACCTGGAAATTTCTTCATCTTCATATTCATTCTTTAAGACCAACTAAAACTAAGAAGGAACTTAGTTTCTCTCTGGTTACTCCCTTTGTTAAAATGTTTGCAGGATTCTGGCTAGTGTGTATCGTTTCCAACTTCAAATGTCCATCTTCCAAGATGGATCATATGAAATGTTATTTGAGTTGTATATGCTTAGTCTTCAAATGGAAGGCTGAGTTCTTTGCAAGATGAAAGACACTCTCATTGTCACAATACAATCTGGTATTCTCCTGCTTCTTTCCCAATTTCTCCATAAACCTCTATAACCAAATAATTTCTTTACTAGCCTCTGTAGCAACAACATACTCTACTTCTGTTGTTGAGAGTGAAACAATCTTTTGTATTTTTTAAATCCAACTTACTATTGTTCCACCTATAGTAAAAACATACCATATGTTGTTCCTCTTGCTATCTTTATCACCTGCCATATTTGAATCAACATATCCATGTAGAGCAATGTATGAACCTCCAAAACATAATGCATGAGTAGAAGTACCTCTCAAATACCTGAGAATCCATGTTAATGCCTCCCAATTTTCTTTACCTGGATTGTTCATATACCTGCTCACAAATCCCACTGCATGTGCAATATATGTTCTTCTGCAAACCATCACTTACATCAATCTATCAATTTCTGATGAATAAGGGACCTTGGACATGTATTATATCTCTTCCTATGTCTTGGGACACATTTCCTTAGTTAATTTGAAATGGCTGGCCAAAGGTATACTAACTGGTTTTTCATTCTGCATTTTAAACCTCTCCAACACCTTCTCTATGTACTCACCCTGAGACAATGTCAATTTGTGATTTTTCATGTCTCTTGTTATTCTCATACCAAGGATTTTCTTTGCAGCACCCAAATCCTTCATCGCAAATGAATTATCTAATTTCTTCTTGAGCACATTTATATCCCGCGTATTATACCCTGCAACAAGCATGTCATCTACATACAATAGAAAGATAATATAGTTTCCATTTTCTAGCCTTTTAAAATAAACATAGTGATCAGAATGACATCTACTATAACCTTGTTCTGTCATAAACCTGTCAAACTTCAAATACCATTGCCTTGGAGCTTGTTTTACACCATAAAAGCTCTTCTTCAACCTGCATGCCAAATTCTCCTTCCCTTTGACCTCATACACCTGTGGTTGTTGCATATAAATATCTTCCTCCAAATCCCCATGGAGAAAATTTGTTTTTACATCTAAATATTCAAGATGCAAATCTTCCACTGCCATAAGACTTAAAATAGTCCTAATTGAATTCATTTTAACAATAAGAGAAAATATTTCATCAAAATATATACCTTTCTTTTCTGGCTTTACAACAAGTGTAGCCTTGTACCGTTTTTTTCCTCCAACTTCTTCCTTCAACTTGTAAACCCATTTATTCTGTAATGATATTTTTTTTGCAGGCAACTGAACTAAATCCCAAGTGTGGTTATTTACCAGGGAATCCTTTTCCTCTTTCATTCCTTGCTCCCACTTCTTTTTGGTGTCTACTTGCATTGCCTCTTCATAACATTCTAATTCACCAGAATCAGTCAAAAATAAATAATAAAATGAAGGAGAGTATCGTTCATGGGGTATACTTAACCCAGTAGATATTCTAACAACACTTGCAGGAGTTTGAGGTACATGCTGCTCCTGTTGTTGTACATTTTTTTTTTCTGGTTCCTTTGGAATTTCTTTTTTTGCTGATCTCATCAAGCACTATATATTATGGTTTTTCTTTTTCTTGTATCTTTCCCTACAATTGATCTGTGTACATGACCTTCTCATTGAATATGGCATCTCTACTCCTAATGATTTTGTGATTTTCATAATCACATAAGCGATAACCAAAATCATTAACATTGTATCCAATAAAAGGTACACTTCTTGAATTTTGCCTTAGCTTTGTTCTATTTTCTTTATCAATATGGACAAATGCTTCACAACCAGAAGTATTCAAAAAAAAATAGTTTACCTTTTTACCTGTTCATTCCTCTTATGGAATTCCACCATCCAAAGAGCTTGAAAGTCTTTTGTTTATTAAGTAAACACCAATATCTACTGCATCTACCCATAATTGTAAGGGTAAACTAGAATGCAATCTCATACTCCTTGCATGCTCCATGATTGTCCTATTTATCCTTTCTGACACACCATTTTCTTGTGGTGTTCCTGAAACTGTCTTCTCTCTATGAATCCCATGGTATGAACAATAATCATCAAACTCATTGCTGTGATATTCACCTCCATTGTATGATCTGAGACACTTCAACCTTTTTCCTGTCTCATTCATAACCAAAACTTTCCATTTCTTAAAAGTATCAAAAACATCATATTTTTGTCGAATGCAATAAACCCAAGTTTTGCTAGTTGCATCATCAATAAAAGTAACATAATAATGAGAGCCGCCAAGAGATGATACCTACGTTGGTCCCCATACATTTTTATGCACAAGCTCTAACCTTTCACTCTTATTTTCTCATCCCACTCTAAGAAATCTGACTCTCTTATGTTTCCCATAAACACAATGATCACAGAAATCCAAATCAACTTGTTTAAGATCCGACAACAAATTTCTTTTGTGAAGTGTTTTCATCCCCTTCTCACTCATGTGTCCAAGCCTATGATGCCATAATGTTGTATCCACTCCTGTAGAAGCTAAATATATAGAAGAGTTAGTATTACCAGTACACAAATCAATGTACCTACCTTCTCTCCTTTTGCTATCACCAATGATCCTTTGGTGGCCTTCCACACCTTATCTGTAAATTTGGATATACAACCTTCACTTGCCAAATCCCCTATTGAAATTATATTTTTCCTTAGATATGGAACACATCTTACCTCTTTCAAAAACCATTGGTTTCCATTCCTTTTCTTTATTTTTACCTTTCCCATTCCAATAGTCTTGCATGGTGCATCATCACCCAAATGAACTTGTCCAAAATCACCTTGAACATAATTTATAAAATGTTTCCTATGGGGTGGTGCATGAAATGAAGCCCCTGAATCTACTACACAAGACTCAAAAATATTATCTATAGAAAGAATCAAAGCATCTTGTAACGCATCACCTATTACATTTTCTTCTTGATTTTTCTCTTGTTTCCCATCTCTTTGTTTCTTTGGAGATTTGCAGTCTTTATTCTTATGTCATTTCTTCTAAAAATTCCAACACTCTATCTTTCCTAGTCTGGATTTGGATCTTCCCACCCTAGAATTCCCACGGTTCCCTGAGCCCTTTCCTCTATCCTTTTGTCTTCTCCTTTTCTCCATGTTTAATGCATTACCTAATGTCTCACCTCTTATTTTCCATCGCATTTCGTCGCTAAGGATAACACCAACAACATCATCAAATTTTAAAGTGTTTGAACCAGAGATAGAGTTACTTATAGCCATGACGAAGCCGTTCCAACTTTCTAGCAATGGGCACAAGATTAGAAGAGCCCCAACCTCATCATCAAAGTCGACTTTTACAGAACTTAGATGATTAGTAACCGTATTAAATTCATTTAAATGATCTGCAACAGAGCCACCTTCTAACATCTTCATATTAAATAATATCTTCATTAGAAATACCTTATTGGACACCGAGGGTTTTTCATACAGTTTAGCCAATTATTCCATCATCTCCTTCATTGTCTTTTCTTTCGAAATATTGAAAGCCATCGATGCTTCCAGGCTCAGTCGTATCGTTCCTAGAGCCTTTATGTCAAGAATCTTCCATTATTCGTCCTTCATGGCTATCAGATTCTTTTCTATTCCACCCAATGGTAGGAATAGATCCTTTTGATATAAATAATCTTCCATCTGCATCTTCCATAACTGGTAGTTTTGGACGTTAAATTTCTAGACCCTAAACTTTCCATATTTCTCCATTTCTCCCACTTGAACCAGGAACCCTCTTTTTCTTGCGAGTTAACTTTCGCTCTGATACCGATTGTTAGAAAAATAGGATCACAAAGAAATTAAATAAAACAAATGAGGAAATAAAACAAAGAAGATACACAATATAATAGAGACACAGGTATATGTGGTTCACCCAGTGTGGGCTACATCCACAAGTGAAATTTCCAGGTCCCTCCTTTATTTTTATCCAGCAAATGAAGGGATACAACCTACAACAAACCCACTATAACTTTCTCTTATTTCTCTCACAATCTCCTAAATCAAAATACAATATTCACCATAATATATAGCTGCAATACATTTCCCTCATAAAAGAGGTTTCCTTCTAGGGATAAAAACCCTAACATAACTTCTACCATCAGATATGCGACATTATAATAAACGGTCCTGATTTACAATGAAATTACAATATATACATTTACAAGGAAATTTTTCCTCCGGGGGATCGCTTTCCCACAGACCCCCCAATTGAGGGGATAGACCTTTTGGACCCTGCAGGGGGGATAACCCCCCTCTGTACTCCCTTTCTTGGAGGAGTGTACATTCTTCTGGGGTGTAAATTCTTCATGGGGTATAAACACGGTTGAAAAAACAAAGACCTCTGAATCAAGAAGATAATCAAGCTCCATAATCAACAGATTCATACCTTTCCATTAGCTTATGATATTTAACCATACAAAAGTTTCTGAAGAAAAAAGAAAAAACTATGTTACCAATGCAAGAATAATATTATATTTATTATAAACATATTTTATCTTTGGCCCTTAGTTTTGAAGACGACCAAGTTTTGAGGATTTATAAATTTTTTATGAAATAATATATAAAACATCAATGAGAACTCCAACTGGTGGACAACTAACTGCTAGTGTGCCAAAAAGGAAAACAATTGATGCGCCAGCTGGAGGATGAAGTGGAAAATTCTGGAATCTTCAAGCGCAAGAAAAAACAAAGTGAAATCAAGAAACCGGAGGAGAAAAATAAAGAAACAACCAAAAAAATGATATAAATTGGGGAAATTGTAATGGGAAAGGGTTGGGATTTTTAGAATTGACATGTGTTTTGTTGTGTATTTTGTTGATATTCCAATGTTGTATTTGTTTAGATGGGATTACTTTGCTAGGATTTATCTTCCAAGTGAACAACTAATTCTAGTTATGTTGTGTAAGCTGCGATATGAAAGACCTGCCCTATGTTCAATAGCTCGAGATATAATAATATAGAAAGGAGTATTCATGCATACAATATTTTTTTTGTTACGGATGAATGCTTGGTATTCTTTTCGTGTAACCTGTTTTTTGATGTGTAATTTTCATATGCGACATTGTTTAACACACTTTGGTCATGTATGCACTTATTTGTAGGCTGCATAACATGGATTCATGAATGCCTAATCATGTTTATACTTATGATAATAGGATCTATCCCAATTAAGTATTACTATTATCCATTATATGTGAGATCTCATGGCGTGTCCTACTTAACTCACTTTATCACACAAAGTCTCGGTTGCGCTTTGAGTGAGACCTCATTCCCTTGTGGAAGGTTGAATATGCTAAAAAAACTATACTACAGTCATACATTTGTTGGTAACCTATGAGAACCCTAGTCTCTAAGTCTGTGCCAACAAATGGTTCTCTTTCCAAGACCTGAGTTCTGAGCAAGTTTTCAAAGGATGCAACATCACATATTTAAGTATGACATTGAAATATTGTGGGAAAGAAGGTGTGTCGAGTTTATATTTCAAGAAATTTCGTTACGACATAAAATTTTGAGGGTTGTGAAGGACTCAATCTTATATTTTTAACTAACCAGTGATCAATATGATGTCTTATGGATCCAATTCCTAGAATAAGTCTACCATTGGATCGACCGGTTACAAGAAGCGACATAATTTAAATATCACATCAAGAAAAGATTTAATTGGAAAATTGAGTGGCTTGCTTCTCTTCATAAGTTGGATCAACATATTTGTTGAGTTGTAGACCTTTGGGTCCAAACTACCATGGAAGGATACGTCATTTAATTTGTCGTGAAAAAATCGCCAGCCATTCTTAAAGGTAGAAGAAATATTTTAGGAGGGAGCTCAAGGGACATTACTGAGAGAAATTCCATTGTGGATGCAGATATTTTTGGTGGAATAAGGAATGCTACCAATTCCTTTGGTTGAAATGGATGAGTAAAACCATTTGCGCATGAGGGGTGGGTGATTCAAGTGAGGATATATGAGTTATGATACAAAATTTCTTGAGGTATGGGGGGTTGTCGTGAGAATAATTCCAGATAAAAGAGGGCTAAAAAAGGGTTGCGGTGCTTGAAATGATATGGTGAGGGAAGATGTGAAATTTGATGAAGAGGCATGATAATTTTCACAAGGAGATCAACCTCAAGAAGAGTCATACAAGTGAGTTAGAGAAGTTGAAAGAGTTGCACTTACGTGGAAGGTTGGCCAACCAATGGTTGAATGAGAAGTTTGGAGAGAAAGATGAGAGTTCTAGAGAGAGTATACGATATGGAGAAAAGTCAGAAGAAAGAATCACGATCAGAGTCACCACTGAGGATCAAGACTCAACAATAATGTATGAAGTATTTGTGAGAGAATCAACCTCTGCAATACCCAAAGATGTGAGGTATACTACATGACCTGATATGATATGGCCTCCTAATGTGACCCCCCGGGTGAAAAAATATTTTCCTAAAGGCACAAGAAATATCCTTGGATCTCCCAGTCCCTCAGTGCAATCTTCCAATCTGGTAAATTCTACAATAAACTCTCCCATATTTCTTGTCATTTATCCTCATTCTAGTTCAACCAGTTTGAGTGATATCAATAGCAATAGTTTGACAAGTTCTTTAGTGTTATCACAACTAGGACCTATAGGATTTATCTTGATAGGGTCCCCAAATCCTCCCATGATGCATCAACACCCTAGATCCCTCACACGATACCCAAAATTATGGGGTAAAGGGGATGAGGATGTGAAACAACATTGGTTCCTTCGTGAGGCCATTTAGCGGTCTCATGCAACTTTGGATGCTAATAAACTAGTTGAGTTTCAAACCACATTAAGGATATGGGCATTAAAATGGTACATGAAATCCATTGAACTAGGGAATCCCCAAGGGAAACCATTTCCTTTACCACAATTAGAACAAGAATTTATCATTGAATTTATACTACCCCAATCCAATAAACAAGCTATTTCTGAACTACAGGAAATAAAATAGAGGGACGGGGAATCTGTCTAGGAGTATAACCAAAGATTCAAATACGTGATAGGGAAATTATCCAACCCCATTCATGAATCCCACAAACGGGAATGGTTCATTCAGGGACTTTTACCATTAACTTGATTCCCTTAACCCAACAATGGACAAATAATTTGGGGGAATCCCTAGAACAAGCCATGAAAATTGAGGTGATGGCAGGATATCCTTGAATCTTATGGATAATAAGACTGCCCAATGACTATAATATTACACAATTTCAAGGCCATATTTCTACCTTGAATGATAAGATTCAAGAATTGACCATTCCTAGAGCAACCCTCTCTCAAGTATGGTGTATTGGTTGCTATATTGAAGGGAATGCAACGACGAAATGTCCAAGATTTTAATCTTTTCTCAAGTTTGGTTACTAGCCAATTCCAATCCTCCTTCTTGTAGTTGTTGGGCCTAGGATGGAATCCTAGATACTTAAATCTTGTGTCAAAAGGAAAACTCAAAAGGGAAAATATCCTTATAGGTATTGGTTTCCTCTTCCTCCATGAGATTGGGCAACAATGAAGATTTTTTCCCATTTATCTGTATCCAATTTTCTCTACCAAAAAGGTCTAGAAGTTGGTGCAATTTATCTGCTTCTCCCCTCCTTCCGCAAAAAAAGAGCTGGACATCATCTACAAAAAGTAGGTGTGTGATCTTAAGATTTTTGGAGACAGAAATAACTTTGAATTCTCCTCTGTATTTTGCATCCCCAATTTCCCTACTAAGTCCCTCTACAACCAACATAAACAAGAGAAGAGACAATGGGTACCCCTGACGCAACCCCCTTTCAGCTAAGAAGAAAGAGGAGGCTGCCCCATTAATGATGTTGTAGTAATGTAGTATACCTAGGGAGGTAATACGGGATACCTATGGATGTACCCAATGGGAATGTGGTTATGTATTATTAGTGGAGGCTATTCAATGTAAGGTGGACTAGGTCCACTATATTATTAAATAAGGTCCGCTACCATGGTACTTAGATATAATAAATAAACTTTCTATAAGATTCTTTCTCTAGAATGTTCCTAGAAGATATAAAATGCTATATAAAGAAGTATAAGAAATGTATTGAGGCATAGTGAATAATATTGTGAATGTATCAAGCATTACTCGAGGACTGCATTCCTTCCTTAAGTAATAATATATGGTGTTACCCTACCTCAAGGATTTTGACTATTTCTTGTGTTCAATGTTTTGGTGAATGGTTTGGTTTATTAGTTTTGTTATTGTGGGTTTACTATGAGATTTATATTTAGATCTATTCAGGTACTTAACAATTGGTATTAGAGCACTTTCCTTTTCCAAAGAAGGGGAGATGTTTTTTCTCTTTTTACAAAAAAAAAATTCTAGGGAAAAAAGAGGGAGACATTTTAGGTTCAGATATGAAACTTTGAGCTAAATTTTGAAAAAAAAATTGTATATTTGAATTCCTCTTGGAAAAATACCCAATTTAAAAAAACAATTGACCAACACGGAGTCTGGGAAGTGAAGTTAGCATCATTTTAAATTCTACATTTTTCAAGGTTTTTCCAAAAAAAAGCGACACAATTTGCACAGTAAGTTATTTTTACACCCTAGTTTTTGTTGAAAATTTATTCCAACAATGTTATATTTTATAGGAAGAGATGATGGCCCTAGTATTGAACAATATATACAATACGACAAATCGGTATGGAAAGAAAAGTGGAAATATCAACTACACAGGGGTTTCAAAGATGAGGCTCTCATATGGTGGCAATCATTCGACTATTCTGAATGGATGTCATCTTCTGAGGAATCACTTGAAAAAATAATTTTAGACAAGTGGTCTCATGCCAATATTAAGGATAAAGAACGCACCAATGGTTTATTTTCATGCTTCAAATCTATATTACATGTTAATGGTTTTATTCACAAAGAAAATGTTGTTGTTTCTACTAACCCTAGTTGCCAATTTTTTATTATCAATGTTCAATTGGTTAATAGATTGCAATTTACTACAAATAATATTCAATTTCACATTTTGTTGGTGAAAATGTTAAATTTTTTAAAGATTTGAAGATTACTAAGGCTAAATACGTGTTGCATTCAGATTTTCAAGCTACAGATATCGGTGACCTAGATAGTTTTTTAGGATATCCTTGGATAGAATCAGTGGGTACCATTAATATTTATGTGAAAAAGAAGTTTTTGAAGTTGTGGTACAAGAAAAAGAAAATCACATTGCAGGATGCGTTTCTCAGTAAGCCAGAACGGCCCACAGTGGAAAGCAACGAAGTTATTGTAGAGTTTGAAGTTGAATTACAGGTAGAATCTAAAGAAATAGATGCATTAAAGTCACGTGAATGACACACTAAAGAATCCAAAAAGATAATCGACTCAAAGGGACACCAGGTGGTAGAATTGAAGAAAAAAGGATTGATTCTTATAGTTTTTGTATATCTCCATCCTTATCATATCGATAAAAAATAGTCATCAAGGCAAGGGCATGTGCATCAACACATTTATGCACCAGCAAGGAACCATAAAGGAAATAAATCTAGAGGTGCATGGAGGCCTACCAACACTACAGGAAGACATCAGGCTAGAGAACCAATCCCATGGCAACACCAACAAAATACAAAGCAAGATCAGGGTGGTAATACAACAATTGGACATCATGTCCGTCTTCCATTAGGATGGATGGATGGTCATACTTGGTACCAGTTGGCTACATTGCTTAGATGATCATATTGTATGGTTTCTTCATGTGTTTTGAGGACGAAACATGTGAAGGGGGATGGAATGTAGTATACCTAGGGAGGTAATATGGGATACCTATGGATGTACCCAATGGTAATGTGGTTATATATTATTAGTGGAGGCCATTCAATGTAAGGTGGACTAGGTCCACTATATTATTAAATAAGGGACCCACTATCATGGTACTTAGATATAATAAATAAGTTTTCTAGAAGATTCTTTCTCTAGAATGTTCCTAGAAGATATAAAATGCTATATAAAGAAGTGTAAGAAATGTATTGAGACATAGTGACAAATATTGTGAATGTATCAAGCATTACTTGAGGAGTGCATTCCTTCCTTAAGGAATAATATATGGTGTTACCCTACCTCAAGGGTTTTGACTATTTCTTGTGTTTAGTATTTTGGTGAATGGTTTGGTTTATTATTGTTGATATTGTGGGTTTTTATGAGATTTATATTTAGATTTATTTAGGTACTTAACAGATCACTACAAAAGAGACAATCAAAAGGCACCTCATGATCCAATTTATAAAGGGAGTTTTAAAGCCCAAGTGTGTGAGAAACATTATGATATATAACCATCAAACTTTGTCATAAGCTTTGGAAAGGTCGATCTTAACCATTGCACCTTTATTCTTTCGGGACTTCATGTTATGCATTGTTTCTTGGGCCACTCCAATAACTTCATGAATCTGACTCCCTTCCAGAAATATAAATTGTTCATGAGAGATTGATTTACATAGGAGGTATTTTAGTCTTCTACTTATAATCTTCATCACCACCTTGTAGATACTTTTATAAAGAGATATGGTACAAAAATCCTCAAAATATTGGTGGTCATCCTTCTTTGGAATTAGAGCAATGAAAGTAACATTTAGTGTTGGATGCATAACTCCATTTATCTGAGATTCCTCTACCACCTTGAAGGTGTCTTTCCCAATGAATTCAAACATTCCAAAAATAAAACCATAGAACAACCATTTGGGTTGTGACTCTTATCCTTTTGGAAATTATGAAGCACCTCTTTTAGTTCCTCTTCTGTGACTTCTGCCATAAGTTCCCTGTTATCGGCTTCCTCTACAAAACGTGGTAATAAAAATGCTAGTTGCATGATTTCATCAATGGAGACTCACTCATAAACTTTCAATAAGTTTTTGAAGTGGCTTATGCCCAGTTGGGCCAATTCCTCAAAAGAGGATTTCCCCCTTCCATTTCCGTCCTTTAGTCTCCATATGGTATTAGACATTTTCCTCCCTTTGGCATAGTATTGGAAGAATTTTTTATTCCCATCCCCATTCTTCAGTCATAAAGCCCTGCTCTTTACACACCATTATGCTTCCTTCACTTCTAGCAATTTATTTTTTTCCTTCTATAGAGCTACCAATTACTCTTTTGTTTCTAGCATGGTGAAGCCTCCACCCTTCGATTCATAATGAGTCTGAAGAGTTGCTTCAATGTTTATAAGCTCCTAGTCGTCATCCTATTTTTTCCTTTTATCCCACTCCATAGTATCCTTCTTTTTAGTCTTTTTAAGTTTTGTGCAAACTGAACTGCAACCTTATCCTCCTGTCCAATTGGGATCCACATTTCCTTTACAATGTTCAAAAAGTCCTCTTCCTGAAGCCAAGATGAGTTGAATTTAAACGAACTACTTGGTTTCTTAGGTCTACTTGCAACCTCCAAGAAGATTGGGTGATGGTCCGAGTCAATTTGAAAAATGATTATAGATTTTCCTTTAGTTTAATTAGATTTCCATTTAATTTCCTTTGTACTATAACATTTGATATACAAATGTAATACTTATTTTGTAATAAATAATGTAATTACAACTAAACAAAGGTTTAAAGAACACATCTAAAATAGATTTGGATATTTCTCTTAGAGAACTAACCTCTCATAAGTTTCATCATTCCCATTTTTCTTAGTTCCAAATTGAGAATGATTTTACCATCACTTCTCAAAGATACATTAGGGGTAAGCTCTCTTATAGCCTTTTCTTTCATCTTGGAAAATATATACTTTTAGTATGCATATATTTCACCAAGATAACTATTTTCTCCTTTGTTTAAATGTGGTTTTTATAATTTTTTCTTAAGCTTTATCATAATCATTGTACTCATTTATTGATTGTGAATGAGTTTCTCATCACTTCAAACTACCCTATGGTCTCATAAACTTCACTTTCATAAGAGTTTATCTATGGCATACATAGATTTCATCAAGAGATCTAGTTCCTCTTAAACTTATATATGTGGTTTTTCCATTTTCTAGTTTAGTAGTTTAAATGTGTGATGAAATGGCCATTCTCTGCTAAGAAATTAGAATTTTTGGACTAAGATTCAGTAGGAATAATTTTGGATTGATGAAATAGTCGATATCAAATGCTAACCTTGTAAAATTCAATTGTTATAGGGATATTGGAGGGTGTTAAATCCATTTTTTTCATTAAAAACAATGATTTAGTCAATGGAAAATTGTAATTTTAATAAAAGTTGCCTAGGATTTTGTCATAAAAATCTAAAAAATTGTGAATGATTAAAATGTTTAGCTTTCTTTTCTTATAATAATATTTATCATAATTATTATACTCATCTTAAAATTACAAATAATTTTATCATTAGTTCAAATTCTCTTTAAATAACATATATCTATTTATACATAAATTTCACTTAATTAAATTTCTTTTATATTTTTATAAGATTATATTTGTAAAACTCTTCCCTTTCCCCTAAAGTTTATCATTATTATAATATATACTTTTAAATAAGAAATATGTTTATATTATGGCTTCCAATTATCTTAAAGTAAAACATTCTAATAACCACCTCTTTGATTTTGGAAAGAGTATAAAACGATCATTGATTTGACTTTAAAAAAAAAAAAAAACCCTTTTCCCTCACTTTCTTTAACATTTATATATATATATATATATATAAAATCATAACAATTATATATATGTAAAATCATAATTTATTGCATCAACTCAAATTTAGTTTAGACATGAACATTCTAAATTTAGCTGACACTTTTTCTACAATAATAAGAGTTAAACATATACTTTTGAAAGTATTGGATCCTCAAAATAAATATCCCATTTTATAGGGACCAACCAACAAAATTTAGACATGAACATTCTAAATCTAGATAACACTTTTTCAACAATAATAAGAGTTAAACATATACTTTTAGAAGTATTGGATCCTCGAAATAAATATCCCACTTTATAGGGACCAACCAAATTTAGACATAAACATTCTAAATCTACCTAACACTTTTTCTACAATAATAAGAGTTAAACATATACTTTTGGAAGTATTGGATTCTCAAAATAAATATCCCACTTTATAGGGACCAATCTAATAGGAGAAAAGCTTTATTGACCTTTCCAATTATTGTTAAATATATTTATATAATAAATGAAACTAAAATTGAACTAAAGTATTATTTTTCAATCTCTTATGATTTTTGGTTTAAAAAAAAAATAATTAAAATTCACACCTATAGATTTTTGGTTTAAAAAAAAAAAATTAAAATTCACACCTATAGCTCAAAAGATTATGATTTACCAACACAATTAAGTATCTTTATCTAATAATAATATTAGCAATTAAGTATCTTTATCTAGTAATATTAGCATGCTCTCCCATCCCAACCATGGAAATCTACCCATAAGTATTAGTGGCAAGGAAACATTAAACATCCTGTAGTGACTCAATCCTTAATTCAATGTCTTCCATGTATTGAATGCTGCAGTGCCTTTTTATTGTTCATTACCAATTCCCAGCAACGTAGATTTGACTAAATAGATGTAATAAAGGTATCAAAGTACTCAAATCGAAACAACCACTCAACTAACTTACTTTTTAAAATATTCGACACCTACTTTCAGAATTAATATAGAAAAAATGTTTAATTTCCTTCTTGCTCGGCAACTTCTGCATTTGGCCCACAAATTCCCAATCTTCGTTGAGTTCCATTGTATGGGAGGATTAAACTATAACGAGAATCTTATTTAATGCTGTTTTTTTAATAAGAGAAACTCGTTGTGTGGTGATTACCATGGCTTATCTGACACCTGGCTTTTCAATGTATTTTTTTATTGTAAGCTGTAACAGACATCGGTTGAGGTTGGCGATTCGGCTGTTATGGGCTGGATCTCTTCATGCTTTCTTCTCCACATTCAACTCTTGCCGCATACTTCTCATATACGAGCTGGATTTTATTATATTCCTACACTCTTCTCTCATTATTCTTCATATTCAAGCCTTATGCACTCAGGCTTGCTGCTTATATACATCATATAAGCTTTAGAGAGGCTTCAGGCAAAGGAATCAGAGTTCGAAACCCTAGGGTGTTTGTATTGGGTTTTCTCTGAGCATTTGAAGTGGCGGATTTTGTTCAAGTTTTTTCGGTCATGGGATTCCTTGCAGGCTACTACGCTCTCGCTATACCGAGACTGCTGTTTCATGTAGCATTTACGTTATATTATATAAAGACTACCATGTGTTGGGCTCTTCATTTTGTTGGGCTACATGACTCTGGAGAAGCAGACAGCTCTTCCTGGCGAGATTTCCCTGACATCAATTCCTCTTCTGTTCCTTCGATCTCTGCCGATACGATTAGAGACAACTTGCCTGTCGTTACATTCGGGAAGTTTGCAGAGAGATTCTGTGAGTCGATAGGGGATGATCTCATGTGTGCCGTCTGTTTGAACTCCTTCGAGGAAGAGGAGCATATCAGAGAACTGCGTAATTGCCATCATATATTTCACAGGAATTGTCTGGATAAGTGGCTGGATCATTGTCAAACGACGTGCCCTCTCTGCAGATCTTCTCTTATGCCGGAGAGAATACTCGATACAGAGGTGAGTAAATCGTAGGTTGTCGATCGGATCGCTTATATCTTCGGTGAGGATTTACTAATTTCGTCATAGCAGAGAGAATTTTCAAGGCAAAACCCAAATTGCGTATGACGAATATCTAAAAATAGATTAAAATTTATAGATCGATCTGTCCATAACGGGAAATGTTGGTAGCAGAAGACTCCGAGGCGAGGGCAAATGTATTCAAAAGCTATTAAAGACAGCTTCTGACAAATAGTAATGCCTCCTGGTGACCGACGAACTTTAGCTTTTTGCTTGGGAATATCAATTATTAGATTCAGCAACTCCATCTTATATTTGAGAACGTTTTTTATTGTAATTTCCTGTCAGACTTTTAATCCAACCAATAGGACACGTATGTATTGCAGAATCTGTTTACTACTTAGCAGGTGTATGTATCTATACGAAATTTGATATGTGATTTTATATACATATATAGTCTGAGTGGGTCTAATGGTTAAGAACATGTGTTTCCTCTTAAAAGGTCACAGGTTCAAATCCAGAGGGAAATAGGGTATGTATACCTTCGTAGACTTTACCAGTCAAATCACTGGATACCTTCGTAGACTTTACTGATAATATTTAAACTCGCAAGCTATTTTAGCAATGCTTCTCTGGAGAGCCTGTAAATATTCTCAGATTGCACTATGTTAAAATATTATGAAATATGTTAACAACCAATCAAATATTCTCAGATTGCACTATGTTAAAATATTATGAAATATGTTAACAACCAATCAAATATTCTCAGATTGCACTATGTTAAAATATTATGAAATATGTTAACAACCAATCAAATATTCTCAGATTGCACTATGTTAAAATATTATGAAATATGTTAACAACCAATCAAATATTCTCAGATTGCACTATAGATCTGTCTCTGTGCAGAGATCACGTAAGCATATGAAAAAGGTTTGAAAATGAAAACAAATTACTAAATTTGCCAACTAGTTAAGATATTCCTTTCCATGTTGTTTTCCTTGGTATCATTATTTTTAAAATTATTGCATCACATTGTTTTATATGTGACAAGTTGCGAGACTGCGTACATCATTTCTTTTTAATCCATAAATCAGTTCAATATCTTTCATTTTTAAGATTTGCGTGAATAATACGAAGATAGTCCAATCTTTAAAAGTGGTTCGTAAAGGAAAGTCGGCCTAAAAGAGGTGGCAGTGCTAATTATGGATGAAATACGTGTCACATAATTAATATTTTAGCTTTTATGGTTTTTAAATAATATTAGGGTTAGGCATGTAGGCTGAAAGGTTCCCGTCCGTTGGGGTTCGAGGCGGTTAGAAATTCAAACTAAATAAGTGTTTGTAGGGTTGTTAAGGTCAATGGTTTAAAAAAAAGGGTATTATCTTTTTAATTTTTTTGGTAAGAGTATTTCATTAAAGTATATAGAGTCTCTAAAAACAAAACGAGAGTTGCAGAATGTTTAGAATGGCTAGGCTGTAGTAACTGAACTGCCCCAAGGGGGAAACCAGTTTAGCCAGCCAGTGTTAAGGTCAACATGTCTATCAAACTAGTAAAACTGTAAACATAACTAAGAGTGATAGACTAAGACTAAAGTAGAGTCCCCATAGGGGTCATACATTTGGCTTATATTCCGGCCAGGTGGCATGGGTGGCCTCGTTCGAGAGATTTTCTTCGACAGGTGTTCCTCGCCATTCCATCTGCGCGTCAACATCCGTATTATCCACCGCTGTTGTCGCCTCCCCATCCACCTGCATGGCTTGCCCCAGGTTGCCACCCTCCGCTGGAAGCTCCTGTTCGCCCCTGAGTGGGCAGAGGCAAAGAAACAATGTAATGCACAGAAAAACGATTCTATTGCACACTTGTTGAATGGTTACAATGCTTTGATTTTATATATAGAGAGAAAACTTCTGGAGCATCACGAAACAATCTGGAGTGTCGGTGGAATGTTCTGGAGTGTTTACAAGAGGTCATGGAAGAACAATAGCGGTGGTTGAGCGGAAGGTTCTGATTTAATGATGGTAGGTAGAAATTAACGTATTCCAACACTCCCCCCTAATTTCTACTACTAATTACATTAATATTTACAATGCCCAATGCTTCTCTTAAATACTCAAATTGGTCTTGTGCTAAAGCCTTTGTAAATATGTCTGTAAGTTGCTCCTTTGATCTGCAATGTTGTAGGATGAGTTCTCCATTGTTGACAAGTTCTCAAATGAAGTGATATCTTATGTCGATATGCTTTGTCTTCTTGTGAAAAACATGATTCTTTGATAGTGCAATGGTGGACTTGTTGTCACAGTAGATTGTAGTCGGTTCTTCTTGATTGAGCATTAGATCCTTCAAAATTCTTCGCATCCAGACTGCTTGACATGCTGCTGATGTACCTGCTACATATTCTACTTCTGCTGATGAGATTGTCACTATTGGTTGTTTCTTTGATGCCCATGCCACAACTCTTGTTCCAAGATGAAATGCATATCCAAATGTGCTCTTTCTATCATCAATGCTTCCTACAAAATCACTATCTGTGTATGCAACCAACTGTAGATTATTTGAAGTGGAATACAATATGCCATGATTTATAGTCCCTGCAATGTATCTTAATAACCTTTTTCCTGCTTGCCAATGTGAGTTCTTTGGTGTGTCCATGAATCTAGAAATCAAACTGACTCCATACATTATATCTGGCCTAGTTGCGGTGAGGTACATCAAACTTCCAACCAATTTTCTGAATATAGTTGAATCAAAATCCATCTCATTTTGATCTCTACTTAGTTTGGTGCTAACTGCCAAAGGTGTAGAAACTGGACTGCAGTTTATCATTCTAAACCTTTTTAAAAAATCTCTTGCATATTTACTTTAACAGATGAAAACTCCTTTATCATTTTGTGTGACTTCAATGCCAAGAAAATAGTTCATTAACCCCAAGTCTGTCATCTCAAATTCCTTCTTCATTGCTGATTTAAACATATGAATAGAGAGATTACTTGTATAGATCAAATCATCAACATATAGACAAAC
>JZKD02S1245801.1:330114-341182 GCA_000966675.3 Picea glauca
CATTGACCTCTTCCTGCAGGTCCATTTACAACACATATTCATACTTATGAGTTTTTGCCATAGTCCTTGGCCAGTTCAGTTATATTTACAATCTGGGGGAAACAGGGTGTTACATTTAAGAATGTGCACTTCAACACTATGCAATAAGAAGGTCAACTATTACCCAATTTTTTATATATATAAATGTATGCACATGGCCATATATTATACGCTCCCTCCAAAAAAATTATGCCAAAAATATGTTAAATATTTTGATTTAAATCCAAAATATCAGCAAATTAGAACCCCTTATACATATAACTTTTAAGTAAGTAAAATCATGATAGCAATTTTAATAAAAAAAAAAACTACGGAATATAATGAAGACGCTCCATGATATGCAGACCTCCAGCAACAGGGGCTCAGGGCAGACAACAAATCTTTCACACCTTAATGCAAATCGATTTTCTGCTCAGCACACAGAGAGAAACAACGGACAACAAATGGGCTCAATCAGCCTAGATTCGCCTAGCTCTAATTGCTCTTAGCTAACCTGGAAGCTATGCTTCTCCAACAGGTCGCTCACACTCTATTGAACTCTTACTACTCTTCTGGAAGTTGCGGCTTACTCAACACAATGCACATAACTCTCCAAATCTTACTGCAGCTCAATGCACAACGTGACCTCCTGGCAACTCAATGCTATCCTAGCTCTGATACCACGATGAGTGGGCAGAGGCAAAGAAACAATGTAATGCACAGAAAAATGATTCTATTGCACACTTGTTGAATGGTTACAATGCTTTGATTTTATAGAGAGAGAGGAAACTTCTGGAGCATCACGAAACAATCTAGAGTGTCGGTGGAATGTTCTGAAGTGTTTACAAGAGGCGGTGGAAGAACAGTAGCGGTGGTTGAGCGGAAGGTTCTGATTTAATGATGGTAGGTAGAAATTAACGTATTCCAACAACCCCGACCAAACGTTTCTGCTGGGACATGCTCGGCTTGCGTTGCTTCTCTCTGGAAGGTGGAGAGGATGTGGAGGAGTGCAGAGACTTTCCCATCCAGTTGCTGCAGCCGGAATTGTAGATCATCCACTCCCTGTCGGAGGTCGAAGACCAACCAGTATAGAATGTCCATGCTGTCCTGCATCTGCTCATCTGGGATAGAGTCAGAGATAGAATGTGGAAATGGTGGTGCCTCCAAGGGTGGGTGGAAGTGAAAAGTTTCAGGAGCCAGCAAAGGTACGTTGGCCAGGGGAAGTGGAGGTGCTTCAAGGGTTGCTTGAGAAGTGGAGGCTCTATCCAGGAAGGGCTCTGAGGGTAAGACGACCGAACTATGCGTGAGAACCAAACCTTCAAGCCGGGAAGAGGTGGCGAGTGGTTCCAACAAAGAGTGCGATGAGTGCGAGGAATGCGAGGACAACGAAGATTGTGAGGGAGATAGGCGTCCGAAGCCAAATTGAGAACCAGGGCGAGGCACAGGCACTCGTAGCCGAGATGAAATCCAGGATGAGCCCCTTCTTGGCCTGCCTCTTTGCCTAGGCATGCTGACCGCGCAGGAGAAATGGTTGGCCTGCGAGAGAAACCCCAGGTGAGCGGAGAGGCCAGGAGAATAACCGGTTGCAAGAGAGCACCAAGGTGCAGGTAAGAAGGGTTTGAAGCACAGCAGGAGAGCACAAAGAAGAGGTAAGCCAGAATGGACCATGTTTTCTCAGCTGGTGGAGATGAAGGCCAAGCCACATGCAAAGTCTTAATGAAATTGCCCATCGAAATGATAGCCAAAGATGGGAAGTGCACCAGGCTTAATGGCGCCTCGGACGTCATAAGAGGGATTAAATGTATGGGGGTGGCGGCTGTGCTTGGCATGAATCCATCACGTGGCTCTTGCCACGCTGGCCTATGTGCACCTCCTCCTGATGCCATGTGGCCCGCACCAACACCCGATCTAGGTGCTTATCCACTACTGTGGCTTTATGCTTATAGTGCTGGAGTATGGGATGTTGCAGATTAAGGGACGCTTGGCACAGGAGTTCCGGTCCATCCCAATCCGTTCCCAAGTTTGCCAAGTCATCTATTATATGATTGGCCTTCCTTCTAATGTGAGATGGTATGAAGGCCTAGTTGGGCTGCAGGAGATTCGCAATTGTTTTTAGTCCATGAGAGAGTCTCCAGCAGGGTGAAATTCGATCCGGATCATCTCCGTTTAGAATTCTTCTGAAGTGATTGATGATGACGAGGAAGTCCCCTTCTATGATCAACTTAGTGTAGTTGTGTTCCTTTGCTAGTTGTAATCCTCTGGTGAGCCCCCAAAGCTCAACAACATTGTTCGTGGTGTGGCCTAGGCTGCATGCGTTGATGAGAAGGATGTGTCCTTGGTGATTCCGGAAAACCACTCCATAACCTACTGCACCCTGGTTGCCTTTGGAGGCTCCATCAAAATTGAGTTTGATGAAGCCCTCCTCAGGGAGAGTCCAAATTGAGGGGATTCTTTGAAGAGGTAGTGAGAAGGGGGAAGGGGGCGGGTTCTGAGCAAGAGGGATTTTCCAATACTGAACGATAGTAAGTTCAGAAGATGTTCCCGTCAGATCCTTTGCAAACCAATGATGGAGGCTGATAGTTTCCAGGATACTGACGCGACATTGGTTCGAGCAATGTTGCCAAGGGAACTGGGTATTTCTGAAGATCCTCCTATTTCTTTCCTTCTAGATTTTCCAGAGTATGAAGCCTGGAAGTAGTTGCCAGATACAGTTAAGAAGGGGTGATTGAAAATCCTGGTCTCTCTAGTCTGCAACAGTGTCGATGATGCTGTCTCGTTTGCGGTCCGAGGTGCACATGATTTGTGCGCTTTGGTCCTAGACTTGAGTTGTGTAGGAGAAGGTATTGAGGAGATGGTTCATGGTTTCAGCTTCTTCTCCATAGAGCATGCAGATAGATGGCCCAACAAACCCCCGTTTTGAAAGGTTATCCTAGGTGAGGATGCTCGAATGAGTGACAAGCCAGAGGAAGAGGGTAATTTTTGGCCAGTGTTTTAGGGCCCAAATTTTTCTCCACACTCTTCCTGTGTGTTCAGGGTCAGAGTGAGTCTTGATGGCATAGACCTCTTTTGTGCTGAAGGTACCCCTTGGCAAGTATCCCCATCTTAGAATGTCTTCTTCAATAAGAGTGGTAATTTTCCGTTTGCTCAATTCCTCATACCAGGGTTTTAGGTCCACATGTGCCTCTATATTCAAGTGCTCCTTATTTAAATTCCAACATTTCCAGGTGGTGTTTGTTGGGTCGTCTTGCCAGTAGTCTGTTACCTTTGCCAGTTCTGCCTGAGTAGCTGGTATGCTAATACTGTTAGCCCATTCTTCCTGGTCTAGAGTTGGCCACTCCTGCCACGAATCCCTCAAGAAGAGGGTTGTTTTCCCATTCCGAATTTCCCAGAAAGCGTGATTCGTTTCCAGATGCCAGTTTTGCTTAGCTGCAGCCCAGATTAAAGATCCAGGGTTGTCCCCATTCCACCTGATCAAGTTTCTTTCCGCCATATTGGGCGCATATTTTCCTCTCCATAGCTTAGCCCATAAGTCATTGGGTCTTTTTAACCATCGCCACCAGATCTTGGCACTAAGGACTTTATTCATGATTGAGGGGTCCCTTGTTCCAAGTCCTCCCTGAGTTTTGGGCTTGCAAAGTTTTTCCCAGCTGATCAGTGCAATTTTTTTCCCTGTATTGAGTCCTTGCCATTGGAAGTTCCTCTGCAGATTCCTTATGGTTGTAAGGACAAAATTCGGGGCGGCTAGCGCCGAGAAGGTGTAGATTGGAAGGGCTTGAAGCATGGCTTTGAGAAGAATGAGGCGGCTAGGAAAGTTTAGGGCTCTGTAGGTCCAGGAAGAAATCCTTTTAGCAGAGGAGGAGAGGAGATGCTCCTAAGAGGATTTTCTGAGGGAATTGTCTAGCAGGGGAATGCCAAGGTATTTGGACAGAAGGGAGGTTCTTATGAATCCTAGGATGATAGAGATATTGTTTTGGATTGGAGTAGGTGTGTTGAAGAAGAAGATCTGGTATTTTTCTTTATTGAAGTCCAGTCCTGAGGCCTCAGAGAAAGATTGAAGGATCGAGAGGAAAGAGTGGGATTCTTTAACTGTGGGGGAGCCCATCATTAGGGTATCATCAACAAATTGGCCATGAGACATTGGGGGGGAGATACCATGCAGAGGTAGACCCATCAACGAGTTTCTTTCTATGGCTTCATGAATGGAACGGCTGAGGCCCTCGGCCATGATAATGAAAAGGAAAGGGGACAATGGGTCTCCTTGTCTGATTCCCCTAGAGGGACAAAAAGGATGGGAGGGAACCCCATTGACCAAGATAGAGAAAAAAGCCGAGGAGGTGAGATTTAGAATCCACTCGACCCAAAGATGGTCGAATCCAAAGGCCAGGAGCATTACATGCATGTAGTCCCAACTTAACTTGTCAAAGGCTTTAGAAAGATCAAGTTTGAGTATCATACCCGGCATTCGGGTCTTCTGCAAGGAGTGGATAACTTCATGAGCTAAGATGATGTTGTCCATGATTTTCCTGCCTTCGACATAACCCGATTGTTCGGGAGAGATGATCCCTGATAGGATGGGCTTGAGTCTTCTAGCAATCACTTTGATTAGGAGTTTGTAGATGACGTTGCACAGTGCAATGGGATGGAACTGCGTGGGATGAGATATCTGCCCCTCCTTGGGTATGAGTGAAAGGAAAGTCGCGTTAAGAGCTGGGAGGACTTGTCCTGAAGATTGGGAGTCTTCAATAATTTCCCAGACCTCTTCCCTGATCATCTGCCAACAATGGTGGAAGAAATCACTAGTGAATCCATCTAGAGCTGAAGCCTTGCCTTTGGGGGTGTTCTGAAGCGCTTGATCTACCTCCTCAATAGCAATGGGCCTGAGCAGGGCGGAGTTCTGTTCTGGAGTTATTAGGGTGGGTATACATTGCGTGATCTTGGCAATGGCTTGTGATCTATCCGCTAGGGGTTTCGTGAGGAGATCCTTGTAAAAAGAGACCAGTTTCTTTTCCAGTTCCTCGTGGGAATGGATAAGTTGTCCATTGGTGGAGGTTAACTGAGTGATTATGTTGGTATGTCGTCGTTGAAGGGTAGTTCTGTGAAAGAATTTAGTGTTTTGATCCCCTTCCTTGAGCCATTGAATGCGAGATTTTTGCTTCTAGAGAGTCTCTTCTTGGGCTTTCCTTGCCTCCAATCGTTGATTAATATCTGCCTCTGTGATTTTAAGATCTTCTGTAATACCTTTCTCCCGGATCTGTCTCTGCATCACTCTCATTTTTTCCGTCAACTGGCTTTGGGAGTCAAAGATGTTGCCAAAGGTTTGCCTGTTCCAGAGTCTAAGTTGTTGCTTGAGGTTCTTGAGCCTTTGCTGGAAACAATACATTTTAGAGCCATGGGGTATCTCTGCCTCTTTCCACCAAGCCTGGATCTTGTTGTGAAAATCTGGGTGGCTGAGCCAAAACTGTTCGAATCTAAAGGGTTTTCGACCTGGGGTGGTCGACACTTCTAGCCAAAGCTGGATGGGCCAGTGATCCGAACTGTGCCAATCTAAAATCCTTGACTCTAGAGCTATGTCCTCCAGCATGAAGGATTCAAAAATTAGGAAATGATCCAGTCTGCAGGAAATTTGATGAGTTCCAGTTCTTTTGTTTGTGTACGTGTGAGTGCCATTGGGTGTTTCTAGGTCTATGAGGTTGCTGTTGTCAATAAAGCTACTGAAGTCACTGGCTTCCCAATCCAGGCGCCGAGTGCCTCCTTTTTTTTCCTTCAGGTTGCGAATGAGATTGAAGTCTCCCCCAACAATCCATTTGTTTCTATCGACTAAGGTGGACAGGTACTCTAGTTTGCTGAGAAAGGCCTGCTTATCCCCAGGGCTAGCTAGCCCATAGACATTAGTAAGGAAGCCATGTTTGTTGGAGCCAATGAGCCTATAGTTTGTTGTAATGGACCAATTGGTAGTGGTGAAGTTTTCCAAGATGGTTGTGTTGGGGTTCCATAGCATAGCTAGGCCTCCTGCCGTGCCGATGGCCGTGGTGGAAACCGCCTCTCCTTGCTTCCAACAGTAGGGGAGGATCTTGTCTATGTCCTCAGTGGTGCATTTTGTTTCTTGGAGTAGCATGATGTCTGGTTTTTCTGCCAAAATCAGATCTCGTAGCAGCTTCTGCTTGCTACGTCCATTGAGACCTCTTATATTCCAGGAGATGATCTTCATGAGGAAGAGGGGGGAGGGAGAGGGGGAAAGTTGTCCGAGATAAGGTGGATTTGACCAGAGTTCACCATGAAGTGATCGATCTCTTGTATAAGCTTGTTTGTTGATTTCCTTCCCCTTTTCTTTTCATCTTTCTCTGGTTTTATCTGACCCTTTGACTGATTACCCTGTATGCCCAAACCCTTACTGGATCTGACTGAGGATCCAACTGAGGAGTTGAGGAAAACTTTGTGTACTTTCCGCAATTGGTCCGGGGGTATGGTGTACAGTTTCTGGTGTCGATAAGCATGCTCTAGATGCTCCAGGTCCACTCCTGCTAGTTCCTTCTCATCAAGATCCATCTCGGGATCTCCGTTCTCTTGCTCCATGTGGCCCTCCATTCTAGTATCTCGATCTATTGTCAAGTTGCTTGGATCCTTTTCCTGTATTGGTTCTTTACCCCCTGTGCCTGTTTGCTGAGGCACACTTTCCTTCTGGAAATCTTTGGGGTTTTTAGGATCTGAGGGATTCTCCGGTTCATCTTGTAATATTTCATATTTATTGCTAGTGAACAGATTATTGTTTGTCTGAGTTACCTGTTTTCTTCCTGCTTGTCTCTTCTTCCTTGATGCTGGAATGAAGCCATCCCTATTTTTGCCGGCCTCTGTGTTCCCTTCTTTGTGCACAACATTGAGGGGGCAATCTCTGAGGAGGTGTCGGTGCTCATGATATTTCCGACATCTGAATGGAATATGTTCGTAGTCAATGGTTTGCACCCAATCTTCGTCGTGGTACTCTAGGATTATAGATCCCGGGAGCGGCTTGGCTATGTTCAGGTATACACAGATGCGTGCATATGAGGTATATCTTCTTTGCTTTGTGGCCTCCGATGATTTCACATAAACCCCAATGGTGTTACCTATACCTGCCAGAACCTCCTCCAACCAGAATTGTTGGGGTAAGTAGTATAGTTTGATCCATACTGGTGCATGTGCAAAATCTTCCTTTTCAGGGTTGAAATTCTCTGTCTAGAACCTTAGGAAAAGTCCTACTGAGTTGAAGAAGTAAGGCCCTCCATAAAAAATACAGTTGCGGTCCTCCAGGTTGTGCAGGATGATGGTGAAGAAGCCCTTGGAGCCCAACTGTAGTTCATAATTCTCTTTTGGCTTCCACCATTGTCGTATCCAATTAATCAGGTTCCGTTCTGAGGGCCAGAGCCCTAAGAATTTGCCTACTAACGCGTAGTCCCTCATATATTGCTTTTGTTCCTCAATGCACGGTGAACTGCTGATGTACTTCGGGGCTTGCGGTGCTTGTGGGATGCATTTGCCTGGTAGCCATGGCACCGACGCTGTTGCTGGTATTGGCGGATTAATCGAGTCAACATCCATCTCTTTGTCCTTGAAATGTCCTTCCATCATGAGCTATGAGCGTAGATCCGGGGGGGCTCGAATGTGGGCCGCTTCGATCCCTGTCTCAGGCTGTCATTCGTCGTTACCTAGCTGTAGGAGGTTCCTGTCGGCCCTCCCTCCTTTAGAGTCATGAGCCGTCTGATGCAATCTAAAAAAAAAAAAGCGTATTACCTTCATCGTGAGCCTGTCATCGCTTTATTTTTGTGTATATTGCTTGAGGATTAACCCGGCACCCAATGTCCCTCTAATTTTAGTATCGAATGTTAAACTAGAAAGGTTGGGAGAGGTGATGAGATATATTTAGAAAATTGTTTAAAATTGAATAATAAAAACTTTTAAAAATATTTAAACTTTAATGTTTACTATTTAGTTTTAAAGATTTTTATAACCATATATATATTTATAAAATTCTTTCATTTTGTAAGTACAAATAATTTGTAAAAAATTAAAAATTAAAATAAAGGTTTACATTCTAATTATTTATTTAGATATATTTAATTTTTATATCTTTATCTATATATTTTTTAATGGTCTATTTAGATGAAATAACATCACATAATTTCAAGCAAGCAATTTATTTTAGATGAAATCAAGTATGTAAAAAGAAGTGTTTTAATGGTAAAATCTCAATTTTGACTTTCTTGATGTATACGCTGCTCAATCGCGGCTCGACGCAACAGACGACTGGGCGTTATTTGTTGAGAGGGCGATTATGTATGCAGTCTGTCCATCTGGCGTTAAAACAGGGCATCAAACCCTTAGTATAGCCGGAATAATTAAACCTAACCAGCACAAACCTCGTCTTAGGGGAAAAAGCCGTTGTCATGTTCCTAGGCTTATATTGATTGGAAATGGGCAGAATTGATAGGCTTTTAATTATAAATAGGTTTTTAATGGACAAGATTAGATTAGATATGCTCACAATATTTTTAGTTGTCACATTAATATCATATGATCAATGAAGATTTTATGTAACCACCTTCGATTAAGAATTTGAATTTTTTTTTTTTTTTTTTATCAGGAAAATTAATTAAAATTTAATTTTTAATTGTTTTTTCAAATAAAATAAAAAGAAAATTTTCTTAATATGTTCTATTTTTCATTGTTTTTATGGTTGCAAAATTTCTTCAATAAATTTTACTTTTTATATTTTATTGTTTTTATATAAAAAACAAATTATTAATATTTTTCTCTTATATCTTAGCCATACAAAATTTTCTTTTTTATATTTTATTGTTTTTTTTTTAATTTTCATTTTTCTCTTATATGTTAGCAATACAAAAATTTCTTAATAGGTTCTATTTTTTATTATTTTATTGTTTTTATAAGTTTTTTTCTTTTATTTTTTCTTTTCCTCTATACCTTAGCAATAAATTAAAAAATTCCTTAATATGTTATACTTTTAATTATTTTATTATTTTTATAAGTTTTTTTTATTAGTACTTTTCCCTAGCAATAACAAAAAAAAATGTTAACATTTTTTCTTGTGCTAAGTCCATTCAAAGAAGGAATTGTTACGTTTTTTTATACAATACAATGCAATCTTTATGGAGTTCATGCATACATGTATATTTTATTTATTGAAACCATAGAGATTGAGGAACAAATTGTGAATTCTCTTGTTATATGGATTTATGGAAAAAACTTCTTGCCTTGCTCATCACTATTGGTATCTTATTGCCATATTGTCCAAGTACCATCTTTGTACCCCAAGTCTTCATGGTACTTAGTGTTGTGGAGCTGAAGCAAACAAGAACAAGTAGAGAAATTGGATTATTAATCAAGACAAATTACACAACAAAGCACACAGAATTGACACAATAATTTTAGGTAGTAAAACCCTTTAAGGGAAACCTCCACAGGGTAATGATAATCATTATTTTCTTATTGTTCAAGGAAGAATTTACAATAGCTACTAAAAGAAGGTTTCCAATGATACATACAACCATTAGACCCAGCCTCCATTCCATCTTTGCCTCTATGGGTTTACATAAATAGTGAATATAAAACAATTTCATTTAGTTACAAAATTGTTTTTCTTTTGCAGAGCAAGAATCGCATGTTTCTTCTCCACGGATCTAGTGATGGTCATTAACCTGTTTCTTTATGTCTGAGGAATACAAACACTAGCATGTGGTTGAGAAACCATGACTTAGGGGCATCTAAGTCGTCAAAATCACATGAGGATCACACCTAACCTAAGCCACACCAACCCTTAACATGGCTAGATTTGTTTTCCTCGCAGGTTTCGAACCGGTGACTTAACATCACAGAGTGCCTTAACAACACACTCCGTCACCAACTATCCTACACCTCAGGGACAATATTTTCTTTATTTAAATGTCATTCAACAACCTTAAATTTAAAAAGAAAAAAAATAGGTGTTATATAATCCATGGTCACCACCAATATGCCACATATTAAAGACCATCATATAACAAAATTATGGTCACCATCAGTCTGCCACATATTGAAGACCACCATATAAAAAAATCGAATTCTCTTATAGATTAAATTAAGATTCCCTTTATATTTTCTTCCCTTACAATGCAGCTTACCTAAGATTGGAAATTTGTGGCCTGAAAAGCAGAAGTCGTGGAGCAAGAAGAAAATTAAATAATTTTTATATTAATGTTAAAGTATGTTGTGCGTAAGCTAGGAGCATGAGGGCCCCTCTCTCTTTTTGCATCTCTGTCAGTGACTCGTTATCTTTCGTAATTTTGGAGGTTTTATTATAGTTGAAACTGGAGGTTTATTTTCTTCAAAGTAAATAAGTACATAGTCGGTTTGATATGGAAGTTCTCTTTGTTGGAATCCGTTATTATAAAAAAGCTCTTCAAAGTAAATAAGTACCTAGTTAGTTTGATATGGAAGTTCTCTTTGTTGAGATTCGCTATTATAAAAAAATCTCTAAAAAGACTGTTTTAATGAATCACTTTTGAAATGATTCAAAGATAGATGTAATTTCCATTCAATATACTTATTTTTTAGAACACTATATATATAATATATTGAGAATTTTTCTGCTGGAAAAAAAGCTAGAAACACAAATAAACACACTACCATAATACTTTGGTATATTATTATTGGCTGTAATATCTATCAAAGATTGTTCGTTGAGCACATGACGCGTGGTTGCTCGGATATGACTCAATTCAAGTTGTGCATTTGCATGTTCGAAGGAGCAATGTGCACATTGAAATAATACCCTGGCCTCGAAAATCATAAGAGATTGAAAAACAATCTAAAAACCAATGCATGTGTGTAAGGTGTATATTTATGTATCTATATATACTTTATATCTATATATACTTTATATATATATATACTTTATATTTATATATATATATATAGAGAGAGAGGGGTATGTGAGTGTTGGATATTTTGAAATCATAATAAATATAATTTCTTTTTAAACATAAGTATAGCCATTATCATAAAAGTATGTGAGTGT
>JZKD02S1245801.1:351126-364030 GCA_000966675.3 Picea glauca
TTCTAGAAGCGGAAGCTTCTATTAGGTCTTCTTACATCCACCTTATTCTGTTTTATTGAAAGGTCTTATTAATATTGACCTTTATTACATCCGAATACATTGATCTACCTATGTGCGGGTTAGGACCTTAACAAATTCCTACACATCCTAACCTCCACACAATTCATTTCTCCACATTTTATCCCACACATCTTAACCTTTGCACAACCATAGCTCCACACAACTCATACCTATGCACAACCATACCTCTTACACTCCATGTACATCCTAACCTCTGAACAACCATACCTCCACACAATCATACCTATGCACAACTCATTTCTCCATATATTATTATATTTTTACTAATTTTTACTCTACATTGAACACTTAGTTTAGTTTCCTTGTTTATACTAAGTTTTGTGTGCGGAGATTCCACCACCAAGTCTCCATACTTCGTCATTTTTTTCATACTCTTCTATATTTATTTTATTTTATTTGTTTTTACTATGTTTTATTCTAAATGAACTCACTTTTCTCTATACTAGTGTTCTGTACTTTGTCATTTTTGTTACTCTCCATACCCCATGCTTAGTCATTTTCCTTTCTCTCCTTACTTAGTTATGTTTTGACAAAGACCATTCATTACCTTTGCATTTAGTTATCGATTTATTTATATTAAGTTTCACTATTCATTATATATTTTTAGATTAACTCAACACCTACTACTATAGCTGCCATACAACTCTTGTTAATATTGTTTTTAATTATTTTTAAAATTATTAAATCACATTCTTTTATATTGAAAACTTAGGAGATAATCCAATTTTTAAAAGTTGTTATTTCATAATGGAAAGTATGCATTTACTAACTAAACATAATATTTTTTTTATCAATATTATTTTTTATTATTTTAAAATAATTAAATCACATTATTTTAAATTGAATTTTTTTGACATAGTCCAATATTTAAATATTGTTCCTTCATGATGAAATGTAAGACTAAAATAAATAACAGTAATGAATGATTGATGAAATACAATTATTTGTCACACAACCAATAATTTAGGTTGCATGCTTCTCAATTTTGTAATTAACCATAACAAAGAGGACTTTGTGACATCTCAATAAGTACATTATGGCCGTCTAAACAAGTCCTCTATTCCACCGATATAAAAGAGGATTCTGTTAGAAAACCAGGATCGCAGAGCAATAAAATAAAACACATGCGGAAATAAAACACAAAATATACACAATGCAATTGAGACACATATATACGTGGTTCACCCAGTGTGGGATATGTCCATCAGAGAAATTGCCAAGTCGTTCCTTCATTATTATCCATCAAATGAAGGGATACACCCTACAACACACCTGTTGTAACTTCCTCTTCTTTCTCTCATAGTGTCCTAACTAAGAATGCAATATTCTCCATAATACATAGCCACAATACATTTCCCTCATAAAAGAGGGTTCCCTTCTAGGGAAAAAAAACCTAACATAAATTCTACCTTCAGATCTGCGACTTAAACCCAACATAACATAACTTCTACCGTAAGATCTGTGACCTAACCCTAACATAACATAACTTCTACCGTTAGATCTGGGACTGGCGTGGAGGAGTGTACACTTCCGAGGTTTAAAGTCTTCATGGGGTATAAACATGACTGAAAACAAAAGACCTCTAAATCAAGAAGATAATCAGGCTCCACAATCAACAATCTCCTGCTTGGACACTGATCTCAACAACTCCACCATTGTTTTATCTGTTGGACTATGAGCCTTCTTAGACCTCAAAAATTTTTCATCTTCATCTTCATGCTTGAAGACCAACTGAAATTGAGCAAGAACTCAGTTTCTCCCTTTGTTAACATGTCCGCGAGATTCTTACTAGTGTGTATCTTTTCCAACTTCAAATGTCCATATTCCAAGACAGATCGTATGAAATGGTGTCTGATATGTATATGCTTAGTATTCAAATGGAAGGATGAGTTATTTGCAAGATGAATGGCACTCTCACTGTCACAATACAACCTTCTATTCTCCTCCTTCTTTCCCAATTTATCCATAAACCTTTGTAACCAAATCATTTCTTTACTAGCCTCTGTAGCAGCAACATACTCTGATTTTGTTGTTGAGAGTGCAACAACCTTTTTCATTTTTGAAATCCAACTTACTGTTGTTCCACCTATATTAAAAACATACTCTATGGTGTTTCTCATGCTATCTTTATCACTTGCCATATCTGAATCAACATATCCTTGTAGAACAATGTCTGAACCTACAAAACATAATGCATGAGTAGTAATACCTCTCAAATACCCGAGAATCCACTTTATTGCCTCCCAATGTTCTTTACCTGTATTGTTCATATACCTTCTCACAACTCCCACTACATGTGCAATATCTCGTCTTGTACAAACCATCACATACATCAAGCTGCCAATTGTTGATGAATAAGGGACCTTGAACATGTATTCTATCTCCTCTTGTGTCTTGGGACACATTTCCTTAGTTAATTTGAAATGGTTGGCCAAAGGTGTACTAATTGGTTTTTCATTCTGCATTCTAAACCTCTCCAACACCTTCTCTATGTACTCACCCTGATACATACACCCTGAGATAATTTCAATTTGTGATTTTTCATGTCTCTTGTTATTCTCATACCAAGGATTTTCTTTTCAACACCCAAATCCTTCGTCGCAAATGAATTAGCTAATTTCTTCTTGAGCACATTTATATCCTGCATATTAGACCTTGCAACAAGCATGTCATTTACATACAATAGAAAGATAATATAGTTTCAATTTTCTATCCTTTTAAAATAAACACAGTGATCAAAATGGAATCTACTGTAACCTTGTTCTGTCATAAACCTGTCAAACTTCAAATACCACTGCCTTGGAGCTTGTTTTAGACCATACAAGGTCTTCTTAAACCTAAATACCAAATTTTCATTTCCTTTGACCTCATACCCCTGTGGTCGTTGCATATAAATCTCTTCTTCCAAATCCCCATGGATAAAAGTTGTTTTTACATCCAATTGTTCAAGATGCAAATCTTCTATCGCCACAAGACTTAAAATAGTCCTAATTGAAGTCATTTTAACAACAAGAGAAAATATTTCATCAAAATCTATACCTTTCTTTTCTGCAAACCCCTTTACAACAAGTCTAGCCTTGTACCGCTTTTTGCCTCCATCTTCTTCCTTCAACTTGTAAACCCATTTATTATGTAATTCTCTTTTTCCTATAGGAAACTGAACCAAATCCCAAAGTCTAGTTATTTACCAGGGAATCCATTTCCTTTTTCATTCCTTTCTCACATTTCTTTTTGGTATCTACCTGCATTGCCTCTTCATAACATTCTGGTTCACCAGAATCAGTCAACAATAAATAATAAAATGAAGGAGAGTATCATTCATGGGGTCTACTTAACCTGGTAGATATTCTAACAACACTTTCATGAGTTTGAGTTAACTGTTGCTCCTGTTGTTGTACATTTTGATTTTTTGGCACCTTTGGAATTTCTTTTTTAGTGATCTCATCAAGCACTGTGTATTCTATTTTTTTTTTCTTGTATCTTTCTGTAACATCCCACTCTTTCATGCACTGAGTGAACTTATTCTTTGAGGACACTTGCTTTCAAGTGATCGAGGTTATTATACTATTGGTCATTTTGATTATGATTTTGAGATATTGAGGATTTGATGATATGTTATTTAGTTCTATTTACATAGACAAGTGTTATTGAAAGGGTTGTCTTGAGTGTGCAGGAGTATGGACATTGAGGATGCAGAGGCATCGATGAAACCCCTCAGACTACAGATCGAGTTAGGGAGTGGACTGTTAGGGTTTGAATGTTGTTGATGTGACATATGTACATGGGATTAGATGTTATGATGATTGATTATTATTGCTGACATGATTCGTTGATGGATGCATGCTGATGATAACTTTCTGACCAGACTCACATTTGGACTAGAGGGGTCACACATGACAACCAGAGACAGTGAGGGCGAGGTGTGGAAACGACCCTGCCACAGCCTACTAGCACTCTCATCGTGGCTCGAACTGTAGGTTAACGATTACCTAGTTCGATAAAACCCATGATGTCATGAGGGAAGACTGTGACAGTCGCTCACGATGATTCTAAGGGGCGCGCAAGAAGGCATGAGACTTATTCCTTAGAGGCCCTTAGTCTCCCACAAGATCACTTGGCAGAGTATTGACTCCAAGGGTTTGATGTCTATCAAATCCAGTCAAGAGGTGAGTGGCACCCTTGGAGCACGTAGTGCGTCTTGAGGGGCACGTCATGCAAAGAAAACATAAAGAGGCGAGTGGCACCCTTGGAGCATGTAGTGCGTCTTGAAGGGTATGTCATGCAAAGAAAATAGAAAGAGGTGAGTGGCACCCTTGGAGCACGTAGTGCGCCCTAAATGACACATCACAATTTTCATTGATAAGTAAATAAACCTAGTGCCTAGAAAACTATGCCTCTCTAGGACTTGGTCGGCTTTAAAATAGATGATGGTATGAGTAAAAAAATTAATAACTAAAAGTTCCCTTAAAAATTGTCGCCCAACCTAGTGAAAATTAAAACCTAGGTCTAAGTAGAACATGTGGATAAAGAAAAACTAATTAAAATTGTAACAAGAAGGGGGGTTAGAAATTCAAACTTAATTATTAAAGTAAAAAAATTATAATGGTGGATTAAATTTATTAAAAGGGTAAATGGTTGTTTTTATCTACACTTGCTAAATTAATTTTAGTTAAAAAAGAAAAAGGGTAAATGGTTGTTTTTATTTACACTTGCTAAATTGATTTTTTTTGTTAAAAAGGAAAAAGAGGGAAACTTAAAAGAAAAATGAAATTTAAAGAAAAAGGGAAACTCAAAGAAAAGGGGAAACTTAAAGAGAAATTTGAATGTCTAACTTAGTAAGGAATCTTACCTTTGAAACTTTCTATTTATGAACTCAACTAGAAATTAAGTAATGCGTAAGTCATTTAAGAATTGTAAGACAATTTTGGGACACCGAGGAGAGTTTTTGTGAATGCTTTTAGGTTGATGAGTGAAATAGGAATATTTAATTAATTAATAAAATTGATTTTTTGGTGCAACTAGGGGATGGGCGACATGTGTACGGGGGAGGTTTTTCCTAATTAAATTAATGAAAAAGGAATCTAATGAAAATTTTGGGAAACTAATTACTTAAAAACTCTATAAAAATGATGGCAGAAGAGGAGTATGGATCACATATGGCTTGCGTAATGTTACGCTGCTGAAAGTTTATATTGATTGAACTTTCTCTTTTGGGAGTTGGGATACCCAGCTCGGGTAACGAATGCTAGGTCGACCTTGCGAGGCGAGTTGGGTGCTATCATTCTCTGGTATTGTGTGTGTGGCCGCTTTGTTGTTGGGGGGACTCAAGGGGAAGAAGAGTACCCCTATCGTTGGTTGGGAGGTACCGGTGAGGTCACATCGGTTGGCAAGAATGAGCTAGACGGAGCACGCACGAGACAAAGACTTTAGAGCATTCACATTTGGCTAAGGTAAGTCTGTTAAAGTTGTTACTTGCAATGAAATTTAATTTACACATGTTTATTTTTCTGTACTCAATTGAAGATTTCATTTCCATGAGCTTTCTTACATATGCATTCCTACAGAAATTGCAATCCCCTTGTCACTTGAGTATTTAGTAAGAACCCTTTCGATCCACTGTATACTTTATTTATGAGTTATTGTCTCTTTGCGTGTGGCCAAAATGAGCCCCAAACTCAAAACCTTGTCTGCATTCTTCTATCTCCTGCGTGCGTTTTCTTTATTCCTTGATTGCGCTTTTATTTCATTATTTTCTTCTCCAAAGAGAAGATCTAGATGCAGATTGTGTTTTTATCCTCTGTTCTGTAATCCTTTAAGTTATTAGTCTATGCCTGAGCAGTCGGCCAGGAGATGAATAGACTGTCTTTACTCCAGTGTTTAAGACTTAGATTCAAATTCCCTACTTTCATGTGCATGGATAATAATTGTAGGATCATTCTCTACCCAACAAGGAATTCTCTCTTGAGCGTTTATTCTCTTCAGTCCACCATCATTTGTTTCTCTGCGTTTGATTCTCAGATTTGTGTTGATTCTCTGCGTTGATTCTCAGAGTCGCTTTGGTTCTTTATGTATTTAATTGATTAAACTTCGATTATACTCTGCGTTTTGATTCAGTAAACTTTGATTAAACTTTGCATTTTTTTATTGATTAAACTCCGATTAAACTCTATGTTTTAATTCATTAATCTTCGATTCCTTGGCTCCTTGCAAAAGGGGATAAATCATTTTTCTTTCCCAACGAATCTGGGTGACTCGTACCCACCTTTTATCTGTTCTCCTTTCCTAAAAGATTAGAGTTATCAATAGTGAATTACTTGGCGATTTTCCCAACATAAGTAGCGCCCCTAGGTGTTTTTCTTGGCATATTACACATAATTTACACCACGATTTTCTAGGCAATTTACCTAGCCTTTACCCAATGATTTCACCTTTTTTTCACAGCGATTTCACCCAGATTCTACACAGTGATTTACCCAGTACCTCACAACGATTTATACAGTACCCACCCAACAATTTTGGGCTTTACTCTCTGTGTTTCTATTGAATGTTTGTCTCTTCATTTTTGCCCATTTGTGTTCTGCGTTTTTTGTCCTAACGCCCAATTACCTTTCTCACTGGGCGATTTAATTCCATTGATTTTCTGAGTTAGGATGAAACTCCAGGCGATATCTTTGCTAGACAACTACCTCTTGTTAGACAACGACTATTAATAGACAACGATACTTTGTTAGACAATGGTTTATCAATAAGACAGAGAATGATTGTAGGACATCGATTTATCATTAAGACAACGTATTATTGTTTGACAGCGATGCCATTGCTAGGCAACGGTTTTATTTTTAGATAGCATTTTGTTAGATAGCTTGTTGTTAGATAACATATTCTAGTTATGGATTTTATTGTTCCTTAGTTATGGATCTTTGTTGTTATTTACACAATGATATCATATATTTAATAGACAACAATATCATGTATTTGATAGATAACAGTATCATACATTTAATAGACAACAATATCATATATTGATAGACCGCATTATCATATACGACAATATCATATATTTAATAGACCACATTATCATATATTTAATAGACAACGATATCATGTATTTAATTGACAACCATTATTAATAGATAGCAATAATAATGTTAGACAATGGTATAATTGTTGATACCAAAACAGGAATTAAAGGAGTTTATAGATTACAAGATACTGGGATGAATTAAATGGAGTATTTATATACATCACTGTTATAGATTTCATTTAATGTGGTTTAATATTGATAAGACATTTTAGGGTGATGCATTTCCCAAGTTTCTCATTATCTTATGCATAAGAGTGTGGATGTGTCAATTATTATAATCTAAGGCATGTATGTTTGGTAAGAGTAATGATAGGGTTGAAAGATTAACTTAGGCTTCTATAAGGAATTATATGTTAATAAATGACAATTGTAGTGAGACTTTTGTTTATAAATCTTAATTAACTAATAAATGACTTGAAAACAAGAGAGAGGATTTTAATTGATACATATTATTGTAGAATGGATTCTCGAGGGAATAATTCATAGATGGCTAATCACATCCTTTAAATCATGTATGTTTGCAATAGAATTTGTTGTGCCAAGAATTTAACGTGATGTATGATTGTATAGTATTCAGATTTTCCTTGCGTCTTGTTGACTTGTCGATTGGGTGCTTGGGTTTAGTCTTCCTGTATTTTTGACAGTTAATTCGGTCTCCTAGTGCGTTGGATTTTTCTTGGGTTATTGGTCTAGATATGTTATGTTGCGCCTTGGTTACTTTCACGCTTATCGCTTGTGATAACATGATTCCTGATGAGGGGATCATTGCACACCCTGATTGATAGATGCGAATGATAACCTATCCAGAGTCATGTGCTTCCTGACGGGGGTGTAATGTTCGTTGTAGTTGATGTTGGTACTTGTGTTGTGACGCTTGTTTGCGCTTGTTCCTTGCTCGCCGTGAAGGTTCAAGTTACCTGTGTCAGTTGATGTTGGTTGCGTTTGGTTGATCTTGATGATTGTCCTTAGCTTAGCCATTTTTATTGTCTATTGTATTTCATGTTCGTCCAGTTGCATGATGTGCTAGTTTGGTGGGTTATTGTTGTCTATTGCTTGATTTGCATGCGTTGTGTTCGTTGTCAAGTTGTGTTCATTAATTTTTGTCGTTGTTGCCTTCCTTCTTAAAACAAACAAAAATTGTTTCTGTGTTGCGTCAGATGTAGTCGTAATGACATGGGTCGCTACATATGGTGTCCGAGCCAGGTTCGACCCGCGACTTGGGATCACTACAACTTCCGTTGATTTGATATTGATTATAAGGTTGTTAGTGGATATAGTCTTGCTAGTGGAAGAATTCACAATTAGTTGAACTAGTGGATGTAGTCTTGCATAGACATGTTAAATCCTTCATGTAGGTGAAGCCACTTGATGCTCATATTTAGTTTGTACATTGAAAAGTAAAATGTAAGAAGCTTATTCTAGATGGTGATTGAATTTTGATTCAACACATATTCTACAACCAATAGTTTGACAATATCTACAAGCTTCCACTTCATGAATCATCTCATCTTTGAGAATTTAATTATAATCCATCCATGTGTCCAAGTCAACATTCAAGTTGTCAAAAACTTTTGAATCATGGAATCCATTATATATGGACATCTCACATGTAATGTGCCAAGGAGGTCACCTTGACTAGAATATCATTAACCTTACTAACTAATGAGAATCATGGAATCCATTATATATGGACATTAATGAGACTTTGTTATGGAAATATTAGACATTAGCCGCAGAAAACATTAACGGGATGTCTTTTCATCATTTTCATTTGATGATAACTAATTGCATTAAACTTATAAAATTCATCATAATATGTATTTTAACAAATAAAAAACAGTAGAAAATAAATCAATAATTAATCCATTACATGATGATTAATATTTCCCATGGCCACATAACTCGGCCATAACTCAAGTCATAACATGATGCTTAATATTTCTGTTAATCACATACATAAAATCCCCAAATAAAATTACCATTAAACGGAGTTCGTCACCGTCCCCTTTATATTATTTGTTCCCTTACCAACTCCCAACGGCTTTAGTGGGTGGATTTGACGAGAAAAGATGAAATAAAGCTATCAAAGTACTCGTATCCAAACAACCACTCAAAACTAAGTGTCTTTTTAAAATATAGAAAATGGTTTAATTTGCTTCTTGCTCGGCGACTTCTGCATTTGGCCAACAAATTCCCAATCTTTGTTGAGTTCCATTGTATGGGAGGATTAAACTATAACGAGAATCTTATTTAATGCTGTTTTTTTAAGAAGAGAAATTCTGTGTATGGTGATTAACATGACTTATCTGACACCTGGCTTTTCAATGTATTTTTTATTGTAAGTGGCACCGGAAAAGAGAAAATGCTACAACTACCTAAGCACAACGAAAGGTGGGTGTTATACATCTTATTGAAGGTATTTTCTGCCCATGCCCATGTGGGTGTGTGCTTCCCACGTGTTTTCTGCCCATGCCCATTCCCATGTGGGGGTGTGCTGCCCATGCCCATGGGTGTGTGCTTCCCATGTGGGTGTGTGCACCCATGGGGGTGTGTGCTGCCCATGCCCATGCCCATGCCAATGTGGGTGTGTGCTTCCCACGTATTTTTTTGTCCATCGTGGGTTGTCGATCGGATCGCTTATATCTTCTGTGAGGATTTAGCAATTTCGTCATAGCAGAGAGAATTTTCAAGGCAAAAACCAAATTGGATATGATATATGTAAAAATAGATTAAAATTTATAGACCGATCTGTCCATAACGGAAAATGATGGTAGCAGAAGATCCTGAGGCGATCATGTCTTCTGCTGGGGTAAACGCTTTCTGTTCATGTATGCAAAAGCTATTAGAGACCGCTTCTGACAAATAGTAATGCCTACTGGTGACCGATGAACTTTAGTTTTCTCCTTGGTTATATCAACTAGCACAGTCACATAATTGTGGTTGATCAACGTCCAAAGGTTGATAAGATGAACAGAATTCTTAAAAAATATATATTAAATTTTATTATTGATTAACAAATAAACGGTTGAGCTTTATTTATCTGGTGTTAATATTTTAATTTCTGTTAATCACTTAAGTGGCAATCAGTCGGCTATCAAAGTAATTTTTAAATATGATTAGGTAAATGTAAAAAAGTAAACACATAAACGGATGTCTTTATAATAGCTAGGAAGTTAATGATTGAAATCACAGCCATTTATTTTGTGTTACTACTAAGAATATTCCAACCATATTTAATCCTGTCCATAGAAAACTTATTAAGCACTAAACCCCTATTAAATCTGCCCATTGTCAATAGGTGTAAGCCTTTCGACTTAATTATTATTAGATTCAGCAACTCCATATTTAAACTCGCAAGATATTCTGAAATAAGTTAACATCCAATCACATATTCTCAACAATGTGATTAACATCGTTTATCAAGCAAATTCTTCTCAGATTGCACTGTAGATCTGTTTCTGTGCAGAGATCATGTAAGCATATGAAAAAACTTTGAAAATGAAAACAAATTACTAAAATTGCCAATTAGTTAAGATATTCCTTTCCATCTGTTTTTTTATTCGTATCATTTTTTTTTTAAGTTATTGCATCACATTGTTTTATATGTGACAAGTTCCGAGAATGCGTACTCCATTTTTTTTTAAGCCATAAATTATTTCAATATCTTTCATTTTTAAGATTTGCGTGAACAATACGAATATAGTCCATTATTTAAAGGTGGTTCGTAAAAGAAAGTCGGTTTAAAACATGTGGCAGTGCTAATTATGGATGAAATAAGTGTCACATAATCAGTAATTAAGCAGATAGGTGTCTTTTTATTAGAATTGATGATTTAATCAATTTTTTAATTACAAATTCTAATTTTAATTTCAACAATTAAAGATGTTGGCATATTCTTGTCTTACACTTTAATTAATCATTAAGATTTAATATCCATAACTTGCTTGCATTTATAAATATTTCAGTTAACCTATTTATTTTTTCACATTTACTACTTAGGATTAAGAAATTATTAAGTCATGTTTTCAATTGCCATGAAACATATTTATACAAATACAACCAAGATTACTTAACTTTTAACTTTTACATTTTACATTTTGAAATCGCTTGACACCTATGGTGAGGAGATTTCCATGACTTGACAAGAAGGGAAACGACCAAGTTGATTAGCAATTCTTGTTTGCCGAGACTTCAAAATTCTTCCATTTCATTCAGGCATTTAGGTATGAACATATAATTTATTTATATTGTGAATATTTTATTTAAATTAGATGTGTTTTCCAGTTATAATTAGTGCATTGAGATTTCATTAAACATGCATTGAGATTTCATTCACACATTTAAGTATGAAGATATCAATTATTTATATTGTGAATGTTTTATTTAGATTATATATGTTTTTCAATTAAATTTAATACATTGAGATTTCATTAAACATGCATTAAGATTTCAATCAGACATTTAATTATGAACATTTAATTTAGATATTCACTGCATTGAGATTTTATAATATATGGCTTCAACATTTTAGTGTTAGTGTAAGCTGTGGATGTTTGTTCCGCATATTTTTTAGGTGTATATTCGCTCAACTGACTTCTTAGAGTTTGAGTTTTTATGGTTTGCTATTGCACTTGTCGTAAATTATGTATTTGAAAGAGGAGCATTATTCTCATTCTCATGTATGATGGCCTCTTTTATCTCTGCTACTACGTCACTCACACTCGGCGTGGAGGATGGTTTAGTATCCACACATCTAAGCGCTACTTTGGAAATACCATTAATTAATTTCATGTCGTAGTTTCCACCCAACCTCGTGTCTATGACCTCTGCGCCACTTTCATTCTCCACATATGGTGTCACTTGTAAATAATCCCAAAAATCATTATTGAAAATCTGTTATAGAAAATGCAATGACAAATTATGTGCTTGAATCTATTGCAGATAATACTTGAAAACATTTATGTATTTATTATTTTATACATTGAAAATCTGTTATAGAAAATGCAATGACAAAATACACTTGAATCATTATGTTATTAACTCGTTAATATTGAATATTTTGAATGATTAATGATAATCTGATTCCTTACCCATTGAATGAGATTTAGTTTTTCCTCATGCAGATTTGCATTTATGGGTGGTCTGCCGCAAATTATATCTAACATGACCACTCCAAAACTGTATACATAGCTCCTCTCCATCAACATTTTATATTTTTTTGCTTTCCGTTTGGTTTTTAATTGATGGTTTAGATTGTGAGCTTCACTCAAATCTCTTATTTGAAATTTTTTTATCTTTTCTTTTCCAAGATTGTGAGTCACTCCAATTTAATTGTCATCCTTGATTCATCGCTCCAAGTGTTACTTTAACTTTAAAGTAATACATTAATTTATATTAAACTTCAACATTTAGGTTAAAGTTTCTCAAAGGTTATAGTTAAAACAATAGTTTCCTAATATAAATTATTGCTTTAACTATAATTTAAGGTTAAAGTTATACCTGCGTTATTTCTCGAAAAGAACGTAAATAATATTTGCTCATTGATAATATATAAGCTCACATATGATTATAATGTATTTATCTTATAATATGTTATAAATAAAATTTTACTTTATTATTTTATTTTGTGAATGTAATAATTATAAATATTTTATTATTTTTATATTTTTATTTATGTTTAATTAATGTATTAATTAAAATATTAACAAATAATACTTGAAAACATTTATGTATTTATTA